>VWYK01100624.1:0-14662 GCA_013399775.1 Semnornis frantzii
GGTAAATAAATGGAAGGGTAAATGCATATCTTGCATTTCTGAATAGGACTGAATTTCTACAGCCTGGTATGACACAAACCAATCCTCGAACTATTTATCTTTTGACTTTGTTTCGTTGTTCTGATTGTTTCATGTGTCTGATTTCACAAGTCAAGAGTTCAGCCTATCACATACCCATTCAAGCACTTGATCTCCTCCCCTGTCAGACTACCCCAAAGTCCTGTATGGTTTTGAGACAGAGCCTTGCTGACCAGAAATTCAAGTAAAATAGCTGAAGTTCACCAATTTATAAATTTCAGATGAGAACAGTTCAGATGAGAAGAGTTAAGGATAAAAAAAATAAAAAATAAATGTTCACTAATGTCAATAGATTAAAACTCTCCATATGGATTTACTTATCTTTTTATTAAAGCTGTGTTGATCCCTCATCAAGGACTTAGTAAATCTCTTTCTTAGTTCCTGGAGGCTTTCAGTAGCATCGTGAAAACTCCAAAACAAGCACCTCTGTATCTGTCAAAACTGGCTTGGCAAGCATCTTTCAGTAGCAGGAAATAGCTGTTAGCTGATAGCAGATAATCCAAATGCCTCACGTCCTGCTCACAGGAATTACTACGGTATTCATCAGGTAGGAGAAAAGGAACTCACTGTGTTAGTAACTGTGCCAAAAGCAGTTGATGGTGTAAGGTCTGAAGGCTCACACACTGTACGCGGAGCTTTTGTTTTCCTGGAAAAGTTACAATCAGATAAAACACAGCCATTGGCTTGAAGGCTCAGAGCAAGCTATCCAAGACAGTCCCTGTAAATCTATCAGTCACTGATGTCTGCTACATTTTACTGAGCCTTTGATTCTCATTTCTACACAAGGCTTCAGGTGGAGACACTTTGCCGAGCGCCGACACAAGGACATCAAGACCCTTCCTGCACTGGTTTAGACTGCCTAACAAAAGTAATTTATTGCTTAACTTCAGGAAGTTATAACATGCAGAACAAACTTGTAAGTTACAATCCATTAAAGGTGTCTGGATTTCTCCAATCGTGAGCTGAGTATCCAAAGCAAGGGGAAAGACAACGACTTAGCTTCTTGAAATGAGAGAGCTTTTATTGTCAGGATGGGCTTGAAACTGCCAGCACTGGCATCACAGGTTACTGCCTTCTTCATGCACTCCAAATGAAAAAGGAGGCACAGTAGGAGAATAGACCAGAAAGGAACTTGCCTGAATGACACCCATAGTAATCATAGAATGGTAAGGTCGGAAGGGACCTCAAGGATCAGCCAGTTCCAACCCCCTGCCATAGGCAGGGACACCTCCCACTAGCACAGGTCACTCAAGGACTCCTCCAATCTGGCCTTCAACACCTCCAGGGAGGGAGCAGCAAGTGTGCAACCTGTGCCCTGGGCAACCTGTGCCAGTGTCTCACCACCCTCACTGCAAACAACTTCCTCCTAACATCCACTTTCAATCTCCCCTCTGACACTTCAAACCCATTCCCCTTGTCCTGNTGGGCTGCACTCACACTGCAGGCTCGAGTAAGTGGTGAACAATAATGCACTGCATGTGTTGACAAATCCCTGCAATATTCAGTGCCCTATATGCTTACCTTCAGGACAAAGAGGCACCAAAAGCTTTGAGCTTTTCTGTGTTGCTAGCCAAGCATTTGTGTCCTGAGTGGTTGATGGAACTTTCAAGCTGCCTCCACTGCTTTGAGACAAGCTTTGACAGATGCAAGCTGCAGCTGTACACAGAAGTGCTGCTCCTGAGCTTAGAAACTTTTCTAACACAGATTCTACCAGCTTCAAAGAAGTGCTTTTCATTTGGGGAGAAAGCAAACCATCTGGGCTGTGTAACACAGGGAGGCTGCTCTGGAAAGCTCCCTCCATCAGCTACCTCAGTACTCCACCAGTTGTAAACTAGTCCTGAGGAAGACTGACCTCCATGCCAGGGTTACCTCTCTGAGCTTTGGAAGAGAAGGAAAGATTGTAATGACAGGAGGAGGAGGAATGGGTTTGAACTGGCAGAGGGGAGATTGAAAGTGGATATTAGGAAGAAGTTCTTTGCAGTGAGGTTGGGGAGACACTGGCACAGGTTGCCCACAGAAGTTGTGAAGCACAGAAGCACAAAATGTGATCAAGGATCGCATTGGGTGCTTCTGTGCTCCACAACCTCTCTGGAGATGTTCAGGACCAGGCTGGATGAGGTCTTGAGCAACTTGTTCTAGTGGGAGGTGTCCCTGCCTATGGCAGAGGGTTGGAACTGGATGAGCTTTGAGGTCCCTTCCAACCTAAACCATTCTATGATTCCTTCCACTGCAAACTGTCATGGCTTGCAGCTGTCAATTTATGACTCTCCTGGGCACAGTACAGTAACTCTGCCATCCCATATTTGCCTAATTTAGCTCTCTGGCACAAGCAAATGTTCAGCAGGAGTTCTGCCTGAGAAAGGAGACCTGAGTAGCAATAGCAGCAAGGTGAATCCCACACTCCTTCCACAGTAAAGCTAAATCACCTGAATACTGCCTTAGTACAAACTACACTTGAGTGGGTTTCATGTGTGAACTTGAGAGGCTGCCTGAGAGTGGTCAGAAATATGCTTTGAGACATCAGCTTCATGAAGCAGTAATAGAACTGCATGAAACTGTGCCTGGAACAGCAAAGCAGACAAGAACATCCTTGAACTTGGCCACCTTCTGAAGCAGTCACTCGTTCCAAACAATCCCAGCTTGTTTTACTTCTCCTGAATGACTAAAATGTCCCTTTTGGGAGAATTTTCAACTAGGCAAAACTCTTAACTAGGTAGCAGGCTTTACATTTCAGGAAGCTTAAATTTGCTGGTGGTGCTTCTGGTGCCTCAAAGAAATCCTCAGCATATTTATACCTAATAGAGAAGATAATCACAGAGCTGCCAAATTTCAAGTTCCTTTTAGTCAGCCAACAATTTTCAAAGCTTCTTTTTTTGGGCCAGGATACATGTTTAAAAAACAAACAAAAAAAAAATTCAAAAGAAATCCAAGGAAAATTAATTGTATTTTAATTAACTTAGTTCTGCCTCTTCCAGACAGCTATAGTGGAGATAAAAGTTATGGATTTATTTTTCCAATTACAAGATTAAATATAGATTTTTTTTTTTCCAGTCCTGCAGAACTATTGAAAAGTTGAAGTGAAATATTCCCTCTTTCTTATACTCTCATCTTTCAATGAGTTACAAGGAGGCAGCAAATACAGCCTCTGCCAAATAATAATCATGATAGTAATGGTGATAATTATAATAATAAATAATACTTAATTATAAGTATGATGATAAAAATAACAATAGTAGTAATAACAATAGTAGTAATAACAATAGTAGTAAATTAAAAGCCACAAAGTCACATTTCAAAATCTAAGTGTCCTTCACAGGTCATGGTTGCTGCACCAGCCTCTAGCACCAGATGGTTGCCATGGCCTATCTAACACTATGTGGTTTATTTCACACAGTTTTGGATGAGAAGACAGCACACCACTCTGTCTGCTCCTCCAAGAACTACCAAGAGCTTGCAAAGGGCTAGAAAGTTATTTCTTGCAGCTTGTGTTACCATTAAGTCTATCTCAGGACATGAGCAAGATGAAAATACTAAAGCAAAGTAAAATTAGGTGAGATGGATCATGCAGAAGAAAGAGCCCTGGACATTTAGGCTACAATTTAAATTTCATTGCCATTTAAATCACAGAATGTTTGGGATTAGAAGGGAGCTCAAGAGATCATTCAGCCCAACCTCTTCCCCTCCAGAGCAGGATCATTCAGGGCAGGTCATGCAAGAACACATCCAGGCAGGTTTTGAGAAGTCTCCAGAGAAGGAGACTTCTGCTGCTGTGAGCAAAAGAGTCACCAGGGCATTGATATAAAGCAGAAGTTGAGAACAAGCTCACGGTAGATTTCAAAAATCAGTCTAATGTGCTTAAAGATTAGACCTAGGAGATCTCTAGAGTCTTAAGTAAAAAAAAAAAATTAAAAAAAGTAAAATAAAGTAAAAAAAATTTTAATTTAAAATTTCAGTTAAAAAAATCAGGTTCAAAAAACTCAGGTAGTTCAAAAAACTCAGTTAAAAAAAACTCAGTTAGTTAAAAAAACCTCAGTTAGTTAAAAAAACCTCAGTTAGTTAAAAAAAATCAGTTAAAAAATCAAAGTTGAAAAATCAGTTGGAAGCCCATTGGAGTGCCTCTAAAGCCTCTGCTTCTCACATCTGCACCCAGAGCTGGTTGGAGAAATGCTTCATTCAGGTGTTGGCAGGAGATCTCCCCCACCCCCCAGATACCTTGCCTTAGCTGAATAAGATAACTTGTAGAATTAAAGCCTTTAAGCAGCACATATTGGTTAAAATTAACTATTTATCAATCAGTATTGGTGAGCCCAGAAGAGAACTGGGTTGAAGAGCACAAGACTGCAGAGCTGGCTAGCAAGAGAGGGGCAGGCTCTTTCCACGTGCTCAGTTTGTCCTTTTATCCTCCTGTTTTTCCAGTGTACACACCAAGGAGCTTTTTGCAGCAGTCATTTTGCTCTAATAAATCCTGAGGAAAATGACAGATGCTCACTCCAGCTTTCTCTGAGGCTCTGCTTTCTTCTCATCGTCTGCCTTAATGTAAAATACATATTTATTATGAGAGGAAATAAAGAAGGTGTATCACAGCTCATGCAACAGATCTGAACTCCATGGCAACTGCTTTTTATCACAGCACTAATAGCACTTGTCACAGGTTAAGGAAGTATTTGATATCTCTGGGGGAGCCACATAATAGAGATCCCTCTAGGAGCAACTTAAAGGCAGGTGACCACCACTCCAACTGTTTATGACAGATCAGAACTGTTGCAGAAAGGAGAAAACAAGAAATCTCATCCACCCTAAACTTCTCCCAGGGGAAAAAAAAAAAAAAAAAAGATTGGCTATTGCCTTCAGAGAGGAGAAAATATCTGCCTGAATACTGCAGCAAAATACCATTTGTGAGGAGTAGTGAATGTTCAGAGTCACCTCCATGTCTTCAGTCACTATCCACAGAGTATCCACACTGCTTTTTAGGGAACCAAGGAACCTGACTCAAGGAACTGCAGTGAAACCAGTCCACATCACAACCACTGAATGTTAAATGAGAGAGGTGCATCCAGGGGCACCTTAGAGCTGCCTTGCAACAGCTGAAGTGATACTACAGCAAGGCTGCAGAGGGACTTTTCCTGAGGGTGTCTAGGGACAGGACAATCTGGGTGTATAAAGATCTGAAATCAAGGCAAAGCTGTCCTAAGACCAAGGAAGTACTTAACAGCTCAGGAGTGTGGTTAAACTGGAGCATCTCTGCTGTGAGGACAGGCTGAGGGAGATGGAGGTGTGCAGCCTGGAGAAGGCAAAACTCTGGGGTGACCACAGAGCTGCCTTCCAGTACCTGAAGGGATCCTACAGGAAGGCTGCAGAGGGACTCTTCATAAGGGTGTCTAGCAATAGGACAAGGGGGAATGGTTTGAAGCTGAGGCAGAGCAGGCTTAGATTGGAGCTGAGGAAGAAGTTCATCAGTAGGAGGGTGGTGGGACTGCTCAGGGAGGTTGTGGCTGCCTCCTTCTTGGGGTTGTTGAAAGCCAGGCTGGATGAGGCCTTGAGCAGCTGAGTGTACTTGAGAGGTGTCCCTGCCCATGGCAGGGAGATAGTAGGAGATGAGTTCTAAGTTCCCTTCCAACCTGAGCCATTCTATGGTCTTCTCCATATGTTATTGGCCTTTCCTCACAATTCCCATCATCACTTTCTATTCTTCTGTAAAAACCTGTGAAAAGGAAGCCTTCACCTTACTTTGATCTGAGCTTCATGCACCACTTGCAGATGCCTAAAGCCAGTCTGTGTCTCTAACCCCCACATCTCTTCAGAATTACTCAGCAGCACACAGTTTTATCCTGCGGTGGTCAAGAGGACAACACATGTTTGCCCATTTTCCCCTGGCTGGGCTTTTGCCTCTATTGATTATGATCAGCTGTAAAGCCTGTGAATTCCAGGTGCTCCAGGGGTTTTCTTGACAGCTAACTGAGCCTGAGGCAAACACAGACTCATGCAGCTCCAAACAATCCTACCTGGGTTTCTTCCTCCTCCCCTTTCCATCATGCGCTGCCTTTAATGGTAATTGTTTATGATAAGGAGATTGTAATTAGGAACATGCACTGGCCTAAGTGTCCAGCATTTCATATGCCAAGCATGTGCCACCAGCACAGTCAAGATGCCTCCAAAGATTCTTTTAATTTTTCATGGCTTTCTTACAGCAGCTAAAGTATCCCTTCCCCCTGTGCACATCTGCACTCGCGTGGCTCGGCTCCGCTTCCTGGCGACAGCTGATTCAAACACAGCCCCTTGCTAATGCTGCACAAACACAGGGTCAGTTCTAAGTAAGCAGGAGACAAATGTCACAGAAACCAATGCAGTGAACTTTTTAAAAGGCAGTGAAGAGGAGAAACTTAGGGCTGCTCACATGCACAGCCAGCCAGCATCTCATCCCAGCTCAGTGGTTCAGCTGTGGCTGACAGGCAATGTCCTGATCTTGCCTTTGTAGCTGCTGTTAGTGCTGCAGAGATCACTAAAGGTTTTCTGAGTATACAGCACCATAGAATCTGGTTGGGGTTGGAAGTGCCCTCCAAAATTCATCTAGTCCAACCACCCCTGCAGCCAGCATTCCTGCTCCATCAGTTCCATGTCCTTCCCATCTTGAGGGCTCCAGAGCTGGGCACAGTGCTCCAAGGCATTTTTAAAAAGCTGGAGTGGCTCTTTCCCACTGAACCAATGTGCACCCAGTCTTGGTTTTTATTACTGCTTAGACCAATTTTCCTAGCACAGAAAACAGAATTAATGACTCACAACTCTCTGGAAAACACTTTGGATACTTCTGCCATGTTTGCATTCCTTATCAGAGTTCTTTTAGAGGTTGTGGATGAACAGCTATGACAGTTTGCTACTACCCTCTGCACTGCTTCATAGTGAAATGACTCCTCCTAATAAATGATTTTCAGATATTTCCTCCAAGTCAGCCTGCATACAAGATCTTTGTGCATGATTAACATCCTGCTCTCTCCAGCCCAAAAAGGGTCAGAAGGCTCCCAGCCCAAAAAGGGTCAGAAGGCTCCCAGCCCAAAAAGGGTCAGAAGGCTCCCAGCCCAAAAAGGGTCAGAAGGCTCCCAGCCCAAAAAGGGTCAGAAGGCTCCCAGCCCAAAAAGGGTCAGAAGGCTCCCAGCCCTGCACACGTGCCCACCTTAAGATTTACTTAGAATAAAGCAGTGACTAGGTTGTGCCCTGTTATATTCCATGATGTCTCTCACCAAAGTTACCCCTGGAGACCAAATTAGGAGCACTAAGCCCAGAAGTGTGTATAAAAGCTTCTTGGTGTGATTCTGAAATACAGAGTCTGTGATTTTTAAAGTCAATTGGAAATCAGAGCTTTTTCAAGTTCTGCCTAATGAGGCTATCAAGACCTAGGGATTTCAGTTTTCTAAGCTACAAATAATGTCCCTCAGACAGCAGCTGCTCTTTATACCCTTTTCACACTGCAAGTGACTCCAGACATTTGATTCAAGAAGTACCTGCACGACTGGTTTGTGCTTGAAAGCAGCTGGAGGGTGAAAACATCTTGGGTTTGAGCACTGCCATCCTGCTTAATTCTGCTGCCTGAGCAGTCTGCAAAACACTAGAAATTCTTTTTCACTGATACAGCCTCTGGACACTCATAATATGGCATCTGCCAAACAGAAGGATTCCCTCTGGCATCTCCTGCAGGAGACACAAGAAATGAGTGTAAAAGGGAATTTTTCTGTTCAGAGTAGTGAGCTGAAGCACTATGCACAGGCCTTCTGGGCTCTTTCATTGCTGGACCAAACAACTGCAATACAAGCAGTGAGCTAATGCCTAACCTCCTCTGTAATGTGCTTGCCTTCAGATCTCAACTCGTGCCTGGGGATGACCCTGCAATCAGCATCAGAAAATAAATGACTATTTAGAACCATATGTGAGTGAGTCAAATGAAAATTCTCACTCTACCATTAAACATTTCCAGCTTACCATATAGTCACACACTGAAAAGTGCATTTCTGTGCAGGGATTGTCTAGACAGAGCTGGTTGCTTCAGAAAGTCAGAGACACCAAGCAGCTGAAACCCTTGATTTGCAGAGCATGAAATTATTTTTGTCAACTGAAATAAAAAAAGAAACCTCACAAACACAGCTTTATGGCAGCATCAGGGGCAGCTGAGACCAGCTTTAAATTTAAAAGTGAAACACCCATGCTACATCCCACATGTATGGCACAATGGAGTGGTCTGAGAAACCTGCTTCAATAAGTGCTGAATTTATACAGACTAAGAGGTCCAAATAGCAACCAAGTACTGATTTGCTAAGGTGGCAGCAAGGAGGCTAACCCAGTGGCTCAGCATCTTCAGTCCATCATACACTACACAGAATCATAGAATGGTAATGTTGGAAGGGACCTCAAAGATCATCCAGTTCCAAGCCCCTGCCTCAGGCAGGGACACCTCCCACTAGCACAGCTCACTCAAGGCCTCGTCCAACCTGGCCTTGAACACTTNCTGCAGAGCCCAAACTCTCTCAGCCTGTCCTCGGAGCAGAGCTGCTGCAGCCCTCTCAGCATCTTGGTGGCCTCCTCTGGACCTGCTCCATGTCCTTCCTGTACATCAGTATCAGAATCACAGAATCAGTCAGGTTGGAAAAGATATTGAAGATCATCAAGTCCAACCTATCACCCAATGCCTTCTAATTAACTAAACCATGGCACTAAGTGCCTCATCCAGCCTCTTTTTAAACACCTCCAGGGATGGGGACTCCACCACCTCCTAGGGCAGCCCATTCCAATGGCCAATTCCAATACCTGCAACACTAAAGTCTGAGCACAGAGTTTGCAACCAAGACCTGGGGTTTGCTCAGGTAACAGCTCTAACCCAGACCTTTAATCTTGTATCAGACCCAGACTCTGTACTTTAAACACAGGGGTAGTTATGATTCTTATTCCTCAACAGTGTTGTTAGGGCATTCAGCAGAGAACTAACATCAGTTCCTTCTGTTGTTCTAAATGTGATACAGCTTCCAAACCCTCTGCCTCTTCACAGGCAGATGGCAGTGGCAGTGCTTGAGCATGGTTGGGCAGTAACATGGAGTCATTTTATCAGGCTATACATTTCACATCTCTTTGCTATTAAATTTAGAGCAGTTGAACTATCTAGTAGCTCCAACTGTTGGCATTGCATGAGTGCACAGCTCTTCAAAAATCCCTTTGGAGCCCCAAGGTTAGAACAGAGATTCCACTCACCTCCATTTCCCCTGCAGTGAAATCCAAGTTGCTGAAACACAACTATGCAGCAAGCTCAGAAGAGCTACAGTGTTAATGTACATTAAATGCATTGACTTCCCTTAAGATTAACCATTTAAAAAACGAATACCAGACAATTGTTTACTTTTTTTTTCCCAGCACCTTAAAGAGAAAAAAAAAATCTTAAATATTCAAACATTCCAGACCCATTTTCCATGGAACCTTTCCAATCTTCGTTTTCATTGCTTTTTTAATGTTGGCACAGAGAAATTAATTACTTTAATTCCTTAGTTCTTCAATGAAGGAATCTAACTTTGATTTTTAAGATATTGTAGGTTCCTAATTAATTTTATTTGAGAACTTCCCTGAAAAAGAACTTCAGGCAAGGTTAAGTGTAACTACATATTTTGCCTTTGTTTGGGATCCTCAGAGCACTACATTTTTTAAAGCAATTTAATTAATGAAGTAAAAACAAAACAAAAAAACCAAGCCCAGCCTCTCATGACATCACATTCCAGTCATGCTAAAGCCTTCTGCTTTAACCCCTGCTCTGAGCCTGAAGTAAACAAATGGTACTTAGCTTAGTGCAAGAAAAACCTGGTCCATGCTGTGCTTCATCCTGTGCTTAATTCTATGCTTAATTTGTGAAGCTTCATGCCAGTGCTGCAGCTCTCCCAAGGTAGAAGCAGCAGCATTCACTACAACTGCAGATGATGTTCAAACCCAGCCAGGCAGGGAAACCTGGCTGCTTGCCAGTTTCAAGCACCACACAAATATGTTATTCTCATCCACCCCAGGTTTACAGGTTTTGCTGTGAGCAAAACAAATTTTGCTGCATCCTTCCCTAAGTAATTTTCCCCAGGGTAGATTATGGCTCTCCCTTGAAGAATTTTGCTTTGGGGGAAAAAAAACAAAACCAAAAACCACCAAACCACCACCACACCATCCACCCACCCAACCTGCTAGAGCTTTTTTTTCCCCTTATGAAAAGTAGTTTTATGGGACATGCTGTCATGAATCACAGGATGGTAAGGTTGGAAGGGACCTCAAGGACCATCCAGTTCCAACCCCCTGCCATAGGCAGGGACACCTCCCACTAGCACAGGTCACTCAAGGCCTCATCCAACCTGGCCTTGAACACCTCCAGGCAGGGAGCAGCCACAACCTCCCTGGGCAACCTGTGCCAGTGTCTCACCACCCTCACTGCAAACAACTTCCTCCTAACATCCACTTTCAATCTCCCCTCTGACACTTCAAACCCATTCCCCTTGTCCTGCCATTCCCAGACCTTGTCAATAGTCCCTCCCCAGCCTTCCTGGAGCCCCCTTCAGATCCTGCAAGGCTGCTCTAAGGTCTCCTGGAAGCCTTCTCTTCTCCAGGCTGCAGAACCCCAACTCTCTCAGCCTGTCCTCACAGCAGAGCTGCTGCAGCCCTCTCAGCATCTTGGTGGCCTCCTCTGGACCCACTCCAACACTTCCATGTCCTTCCTGTGCTGGGGGCTCCAGAACTGCACACAGGACTGCAGCTGGGGTCTGAGGAGAGCAGAGCCAAGGGGCAGAATCCCCTCCCTTGCCCTGCTGCCCACACTGCTCTTGCTGCAGCCCAGCACACAGTTGCTGTCTGGGCTGCACTCACACTGCAGCCTCATCTTGAGCTTTTCATCACCCCACACCCCCAGGGCCTGTTCCTCAGGGCTGCTCTCAGCCATTCCTCACCCAGCCTGGAGCTGTGTTTGGCATTGTGCCTACCCAAGTGCAGGACCTTACACTTGGCCTTGTTGAATGTCATGAGGTCAGCCTGGGCAACACTCCCTCCTAACTGCCTCATTATTCCAGCATCTATAGAAATCAGAGACAGGTAGTGATAAAGTAGCAGTTCTAAATTCTTCCCTAAAGGTTTCTCTCCTCCACACTTGCCCAGCCTGCTGGAGTATATATTAGCCAAGTTGCTCAGAGACATCCACCTGAGGATGCCAGAAGATACTTTTTGGACTAGAAGCAAGAGAACAAATCATCATTCTTTCAGGTAGGAAAACCATCTTTGAGTAAAGATATTTATTGGCATTGCAGAGCCCAAGCTGTCATGTTACTCTTTAGCAACATTGAGACTGGTTCAACAGCCTGGAAAAAGAGGGGGAAAGAAACCACCCTTCTGTCTCCCAGATTCACTGCACCTGAGGCAGCTCCTGGAGCAGGCCAGTTATATGCCATTCCTTAAACACAATAAGGAGCAGATGCTTTTCCTGTCCTGTGTGAATGACAGGAGAAAAGATTCACTCTCATGCTACTGAGGTGTGTCTATAGCTCAGGTAGTGTAGTTATTGGCATGCAGCTCATACAGTTCAAGCAGCACAGGCAACAAAAGCTCATGAAATAAAAGCCTTAAGAAATAAAGTAAATATTCAATAACTAGCCCAAACAGAGCTCTTGTAGCTGCTGTGGCTGAAGTGCTGCTGGCCCTTAGGCTAGGTTTCTTAAAGCTGCTGAGGAATGTCTTAATTTATAGCCCACATCCTTAGCATTCCTCACAAGTTCTTTTTCCTTTCTGCTCCACACTGGCTGGATGCAGATCCAACAAGGCACTGTTGGGCTTCTTCACTATGAAGCTGGCAAAATAATTTATGTCCAGTAGCTAAATTCTTCCTCTACAGCTCTTTCATTCCATGCCAGTGAGGAGGTGTTTTTGTTGCCTGATCTGACAGGCTGGAATGTTTGCTTGCTTTACTCTTTTTTGTTTAGATTACACAAATGAAATGCAATCAGACCTCATGCTTGCAATCTGAAGTGCTTACCAATATAACATATTTTGCTGTACAAACTGGAAAAGCATGGACTGGATGTGTGGAGCACTGCTGGGTAAGGAATTGGCTGGATGGTGGCATGCAGAGAGTGGTGATCAAGGGCACAATGTCCACCTGGAGACCAGTGCCAAGTGGCTCCCTCAGGGGTCAGTGCTGTGATTCATCCAGCAGGATTTGTGCTTGGGATTGTGCCTACCCAGGTGCAGGACCTTGCACCTGGCCTTGCTGAATGTCATGAGGTTGGCCTGGGCACAGCTCTGCAGCCTGTCCAGGTCCCTCTGCATGGATCCCTGCCCTCTAGCAAGTGACTGTGCCACACAGCTTGGTGCCATCTGCACACTTGCTGAGGCTGCACTGATTCCTCTCTCCATGGCACTGACAAAGATGTCAAACAGCACTGGTGCCAGCACTGACCCCTGAAGGAGCCACTTGGCACTGGTCTCCAGGTGGACATTGTGCCCTTGATCACCACTCTCTGTGTGCCACCATCCAGTTCCTTACCCAGTAGTGCTCCACACATCCAGTCCATGTTTTTCCAGCTTGGTGCCCAGGATGTCATGTGGGACAGAGTCAAATGACTTACTCAGGCCCAGGTAGATGCCATCACTTGCCCTTCCCTTGTCCACTGTCACTGTGACTTCTTCACAAAAAGCCACCAAATTTGTCAGGCCTGATCTGCCCTTGGTGAAGCCATTGCTGGTTACCACCAATCACCTCTGCTTTCAGCCTGCCTCTGACCTGGCAGGCCACCCATACATCTGCAATAGTATCAGAGCTGCAGTTAAATTTGTGGTCACTCAGGACCCTTTTCTCCTCTCGTTATGGAAAGCCAGGCACACCTTGCATGCACCCTGAAACCCAGGAGGAAATCTTTTAAGCTGGAGATTTCAGAGATGAGTTCACTAGGGCAAGCCAGATACACACTCTGTGTGAAGTTTCCCCTGCTGAACAAAATGATGCCCTCCAACTACTTCAGAGCCTAAACTACCCCATGTAGGTGACATTAAAATGTGTGAAAGTGTGTAAAATGCATACACCATCGAATGCAAAGTGCAGCACCAAATGCAGCATTGAGCTTGCTCAACCAGCCACTCAGATCAGGAAATTCCAAAAGTTAATGGGCCATGGTCTTCTCTTCTAGAACTCAGTTGAAGATTTTTTACATTCCCAGAACTCATAAAACATATGAAACACTAATACATTAAAATGAATGGAGATGTTTGCTTTACTTAATTCATGGCTGAAGCCACCAGGAGATTGTACCTGGACAGCTAATGACAAAACACAGCTAAATCCAATCTGGGTGTATAAAAGATCTGAAATCAAGGCAAAGCTGTCCAAAGACCAAGGAAGTACAGCCCAGGAGTGTGGTTAAACTGGAGCACCTCTGCTATGAGGACAGACTGAGGGAGCTGGAGGTTTGCAGCCTAGAGAAAACCCTCAGGGTACCCTAGAGCTGCCTTCCAGTAGCTGAAGGGATCCTACAGGAAGGCTGCAGGAGGACTTTTCCTGAGGATGTCTAGAGACAGGACAATGGTTTGAAGCTGAGGCAGAGCAGGGTTAGATTGGAGCTGAGGAAGGAGCTCATCAGTAGGAGGGTGGTGAGAGTCTGGAATGGGCTGCCCAGGGAGGTTGTGGATGCTTCCTCCCTGGGGATGCTGAAGGACAGGTTAGGTGAGGCCTTGAACAGCTGAGTCTAGTTGAGAGGTGTCCCTGGGCATGGTGGGGAAGTTGAAGGAGATGAGCTCTGAGGTCCCTTCCAACCTGAGCCACTTTAGGATTCTCCAGTTCTATGAAATTCTTCTCTCTCTTCCCCTCCACCAGATTTCTGCACAGCCTCTGGCAAACCACCCAAGTCTCCATGCAATATTCATTAATTCCCATATTAGTATATTGACTATAGAGTAACTTATGGTTTGAGCTGTTTTATTTCCTGCTGCAAGGACAGTGAAATATGCCAAGCTGAAGCTGCTCCTACTTTGTACCATTGGAACATTCATTTTTTTAAATCACATGAGAAGGTTCAGATCTTTCTCACACTGTCACAAGTAGCCCTTATAATGCTTTATGAAAATTCAAACCAGACAAACTAGTCGTGGAAAATGGCAGCTTGAAAGAACTTTTTAGAGAGGCAAGACTGACTGAAATAGGATTAGAACTGAACTTTGAATGCATGAAAGAAATATGGACAATTATCCCACTGACTTCTCTATTGTCAGGGTGTCACCTGGCACTTAGCTGTGACTGCTACATTGTGCATTAAATAGGAAAAAAATATAGATAAGTTTCCTGAAAGATATCAAATTCTTTATGCCACTCATTTCTATCAATTTCTGCTCTGTTCAGTCTTCATTTCTATTGATTTTTTTTGTTGTTGTTGTTCCATTTTCCTCTACTATTGCAAAGTCTGAAGGCAGACTGTTTAATGGTTTTAGTTGTTTGGTTTTAAATTTAAAATATATTTGGATGTATTTAAAATTAACAGTTGAACCTAATTTTTAATAATTAAATTTAATTTATTTAAATTTAATAATTATTTAAATTATTAATACA
>VWYK01100639.1:1558-11896 GCA_013399775.1 Semnornis frantzii
GAGCCTTTCCAGGCCTGTCTGGATGTGTTCTGTGTGCCCTGAGCTGGATTGTCTGGTCCTGCTGTGGCAGGGGGCTTGGACTGGATGAGCTCTTTGGGTCCCTTCCAACCCCTAACATCTTGTGATCCTGTGATTTCTTGCAGACGAACACAGATGATCCAAAAATGTGTACTGCTTCCTGTGACTCACCTGTAGACTGGAAGACTCCTGGGTTACAAAGGCAATAGCGTGAAGCAAAAGCTTCCATCATACGATCAATTTTTTGAGCCTCTCCTGGGAGTCTGAAGCTCCACAGAAATTGCCTACAGAAGGGAAAGAAAGTTGTGAGACTCATTCCAACATTCAGATAGAAGAATCCAATCAGAAACCAAGTCAGCAACATCTATATAAAATGTCCTGGAAATATGTTCTCAATCTCTCAACACACAAGTCAGGAGCTCTTACAAAGCAACATGCACAGATGGCTAGCCCAGTAATTCAGCCAGCAACACTGCATGCTATCAGGCAAGAGAACACAGCAGGTCATGTTCTGAGATGCTCTCTTTTTTTCCAGACTAGTAAACAATTTTCTGTATGCATCCCTTTTTGCCACGAGAATGCTATGGGGAAACAATTAGCTCAATCCTCTCTCTGTTTCCTGGCTACTAAAAACCAACAAACACTCAGCTAGACTTCTCTTAACAACATAAAAAGACACAGTAAGATGAAATATGTCTGGTAGGGGAGAGAAGCAAAGAATACAAAACACTTAACATCTTTACCTGAACTCATCAAAACATTTTACAACTAGCAACAGCAAGAAGACAACCACCAGGGCTTAGAGAGGTGCTGCCTGCCCAGTTTAAGTTCACCCTATCAGAATCATACCAGAATCTCCTAAGGAAAGGCTCATGGTACCATCTCAGTAACTTTGTAATGCATGCAAGAGATCTGTTTAGCAGCATGAACTGGACTTCTGTAACTCCCTGTTCCTACACACAAGCACACTGGAATGCATACAGGACAGAAGTCTTCACAAATTGACTTTTGGCACACTATGGTGCTTAAAAGCTCCAATAAATTTAACCACTTAGCTTTTCCTTTCTTAGCAAAAGAATTCTCTCAATTAAAACAGGCCCTAAACCAGCAATGTTACATGCTCTGCCATGCAAAACAAGTTCTCAGTAGTCCCTCTACACTGGGTGCCAATATTCCTGTCTATCAGTGTTTGTTTTAGGACATTATATTAAGGTGTCACAGGACATCTTTAGTTTGCCAGCTCTACATACTATCTCATACTCACCTTGTGCAAGGTTCCAACCCAGATCACCAATTTTGTAAGCTACCAAAATACAAACATTTAATAGTAGCAGCTGCTAAGGAAGAATAACGTCAGTCCTAATGTTAAACTGGGTGAAAGAGATAGGAATAGGAAGCTTTCCAGACAAGCTTCAGCAGCCAGAGAAAAGGTTTCCTTAGCTCAAGCCTCAGGCAGCTCAAGTTATCACTCCCACATCACTCAACCAAAGCAAAGCTGTTCTGACTTCACATCACAAGGCACTGCACCAGGGACAAAGATCACACAGGCATTTTAATTTATCTGGTGTCAAGAGGGAGTCACTTGTGGCAATAAAACTGGCAGAACTGTCTGAATTGACTTCATTTGCTAGATTTATTATGAATTTCAACCAAGACTAGGAGGGACTTCATGAGGTCACTATGCTGGCATCCCAGAGAAATCAGATAAACTGTTCACTCAGCAAGAGAAAAAAGCATACTAGGATATTACACTTTCTTTCACATGACAAGTGGGAAACTCTGAGAAAAGTAGGGAAAAAATTACTTGATTCAAAGTTCACCTCTTTGTAACTGAACTTTATCACTGATTATTGTCAGTTGGATTCCTCCCCTCCCTGCTCAGATGAACAACGAGGTGGAAAAGAGAAGGCAGGTGGCACAAAAGAAAACCACTGATTTGCTTAGCTTAGGGTTTGTTTGCCTTTTTACCTATCTCTGTGCTGAGATACAAAATAGATCTTCAAATATCCACACATGGCAGGCTCACTAAAGAGTTAGAGTTATCTTTGAGGTGTATTTCTCTGAAATAATTAGGTCTTCACCTTCAAAAGGCAGCACACACACAAGCAATTGGAAGGGTTAAAACAGAGCTGTGTCTGCTAACTTGCACAGCAAAGCACATCAGTGTGCTGAGCTGCAGACCAGCTTCCCAGCAGATACAGCAACCCAGGCACTCATGAGAATGTGCAGCTTGACCAAGGAACCTCAGGTCAGAAAAGAAAGAATTTGCTCACCTTAAAGCTTGTACAAGATTGAGATCAGCGAACTCATGGAGTTCAACAAAAGCCTGAAGGACTTTAATATTAAATTCATCTCTGTGAAAGACAAAGACAGGCAGTTACAACTGAACTATAAAGGTCTGTTGGTTTTGCTTGTGAGACTAAGCAAGGCAATAAATAATGATATTGATCAGATCAAGTCATCAGAACTAGTTTACATGTTTATTTGAGAGGCATTTTAATATTTAATACCAGTATCTGGCCCACTTTTGCTGTTAAGTTAGCATGAACTAGCACACTTGAACCTAACCTAAGGAGGTGTCCCTGGCTAGGGGAAACTGAATGATCTTTAAAGGGTCCCTTTCAACCCTGACAATTCTGTGATTCTATGATTTAGTAAGAATTCTTTTAGCTAAGCAAATGAACAGCTTTTTTGTAAAGAGCTGCTTACTATGTGCTATGTGCTTACTTCATTCCCAAAAAGCATTGCAATGAAAGTTTACTAAACCAGAGCAGATTTTGATCAGGCTTCCTCTCACCTGCTATATTGCAATGTAATCCACCAGCCAGATTATGCTTTTGTTTGATACAAAGGTGTTTAAATGCAAAAGTAACATTTAAACATCAGTGAACACAAAACATTTTGGATACAAACAGAATGTGGTCTACACTGAGTTCACATGCCAGAAGTGTCAAGGCTTCTAATCCTCAGGGTGTGCTTGAAATACATCACCAAGACAGAATGCTGCATATCAGCCTCCACCCAAAAATAGAAAGGTGTGCATCCACCAGGAATTACCTGTTGCATTACTGACTAACTGCATGGTCAGACTAAGCTGTAACACTCATGAGCAAAAAACAAACCACTCATCAGGATGTCCCCACACTGTTCACAGAAAAAAACAACACATCAGCTCTGTCAAGCACAATGAAGCAGCTCTCAGGAAATTCAGTACTGCACAACTGCCTCAGTGCAGTGAAATAAAGTGGTGTAATAGTATAATAAAAGAGAGTACTCAACAGGGCTACTTTGTTACTCAAAGCCAAATCATTGCTTTCACTCATATGTATGTAAAGCTGCATTCATTTGGAACAAATATTGGTCTTAGACTGTAATTTTTGTTCTAGATTTTAATGTAGACTGGATTAATGATGATACACCTGCTGGGTACAAGTCCAAAGACATGAGCCAAATATAATGAAAGGTCTAGGAAGCCACTCACCTACACACAGAATCATAGAATGGTAAGGTTGGAAGGGACCTCAAGAATCATCCAGTTCCAATCCCCTGCCATAGGCAGGGACACCTCCCACTAGTACAGGTCCTCCTCCACCCTGGCCTTGAACACCTCCAGGGAGGGAGCAGCCACAACCTCCCTGGGCAACCTGTGCCAGTGTCTCACCACCCTCACTGCAAACAACTTCCTCCTACCATCCAGTTTCAGTCTTCCCTCTGCCAGTTTAAACCCATTGCCCCTCATCCTGTCATTATAAGACCTTGTAAATAATCCCTCCCCAGCCTTCCTGTAGGCCCCTTCAGATACTGGAAGGCTGCTATGAGGTACAGAATATAATTTATCCTGTATTTAATGTACATTTTTAGGTATTACTTTGCTGCATTTTACCATTCACTTTCCCTTTTTTCAGTTTATCAAGTACTTAACACCATAAACATAAATAATTTAAAATATAACTCTTCATGGCAGAAAATTGTGCAACTATTTCCATCTTGCTGACTCTCTTGGTCTTGTCCCCAGCTATATTTAGCTAGAATTACGAGCCCCCGAGAGGGAGTAACAAAGTAAGAGAGAAAAGTCCTCAGACTCCAAATGCCTTGATACAAGATAGCAGAACTCAGCAAAAACTCATCTATAATATGCACTGTCACTTGCATAGCACAAGTCACTTACTAGCTTGCTTCTGAGGTAGCCACAAAAGCCAAACTAGCAGCTTAAGACCAGAAGACTACTTAGTTAGCACAGTAGAACACAGCTCTGAAAAATGGACTGCTTTATACTTGCAAAGACAGACAGACTGCTTAATACTTGCTTTGAAATGATGGACATGCACATAAGTGGGTTTTTTAAATACAGAAATATTCAACAGAAACAACTTCACTCTGTGGTAGAAAAACTGTTGACATTTCTGCATCTATTGTGCAGAGACTTCATAGTGAAGATTGTCAACACAGACACAGTACAGTAAAAGCTTTCATTAAATCTATTAAAGGCTGGGGGAAATTGCTGACCATGAACTAAACTGTTGATGATGTAAACAGATTATGAGTGCCTGAAAGGGATCTGCCAGACATATCACTACAGGAGCATATCCTAAATGGGTCAGTTTTGAAACCTCTGTCCCTAGCACCTGAACTGGAACACATGCAAGCAGATAGTGTACTCCAACCCACTCATTTGCCTCTTTCTTCTGCCTTTTCCAAAACCAATTCCTGGCTTGCCCAGCACTGCAAGAAAGCTGCATTTTGGTTGTCTTTTGCAGTAGTATGTATCAATGTGCATGTTGCATGCTTGTTGTCCTAGGATTGAGAAAGACACAGTGCAGCTGCTCCCTACTGAGAAATCCAGGGGCAGGCAAAATGACAACACTAAAAGCTGCTTATAATTGCTGACCCATAACTATCCATTTTAATAAGTCATTTCTTTACTATCCAATTATCAGTGATTATAAATCACACCTTGACTGGCCACAGTATCAAGGGTTACTGGACCTGCTGCAATACAACTCTCAGATATTCCAATGGTATTAAACTTGCCACAGCAGTTAAGGGCAAAACAACTTAACAGAAAAGAAGCTCTACACAATACTGCAGTACCTTTACTTCCTCCTGTAGCATTTACAGATCTTAGAGCAGCTCCCTCAAGCAATCTTTGAAGGGTAAGGCAACCACCCAAACCCACAGGTATGCTTTGTAAACTCAAGAACAAAACATCAGTAGTTTTATTTTACCTTTCGCCGAGGTAATCTCCAATTACTGTTTTATTTAATCCTTCTCCTTTATAAAGGAACTGTGCAATGTCTTCTGCTGTGTTCTGCAGGAGGTCATTTTCGATCAGAAACTGTATTCCCTAGGAAGAACAATTGCAGGTGAAAAGGAAGGTTAGCTTTCCTGCCACAAATATTCATGTAAATATTGCTCACACGTTTGGTATTAAGACCCTGACACAGACATATTACATTAGCCTACAGTCATGGGGGGTTTAATGAAATGGTAAACAAATGTTTTTCAGTTAGACAAGCAATATTTAGTACTGGTTTAGAGATAAAATGAGAACACATTTCTAAGGCTAGAAGTACTAGGTGGCAGTTTGAATCCCTCAACAATATCAAATATTGAGTAATGATTCCATGTTGCTGTTCATAATACTGCATAAATATCTGACAAGACAATCTGTAAAATCAAATAATGAAGAGGTACACAGGAATAAACAAATCACTGTCATGAGACAAAATAAAGCATCTCTTGTCATCTACAAACTGCAACCCAATACCTCAAGCCACTACTTGCAGGAGAAGTAGCAGCTGAAGAAGATGCTGAAACCAGTTTCAAAGAGTGTGTGTTGACACTGGGATTATCAGTGACTTGTGGATGTGCTGCAACTAAACTAGTCACAAAGGACTTGATCTAGACTAGTCACAAAGGACTGTTCACAAACCACTGAAGCTTCTACCATGGAGCTTTTATCAAAGCCAGATGGAAAAATCTTACCCAGTCCCTCAGTAGGTACTTGACCAAGCCCCTGGACTCCTATGCCTTCATAAATTACTGGCCCTATAACTGGCACACTCTAGGGATGCTCAGAGAGCTTTCTGTAAAGTGGTAAAGAAAGGAGACTAAGAATTATATACAAATTACATATAGGATGGAAGGGATGTTGTTGTTCCAGCACTCAGCAGGTCACACAGATAACAGAGCTCTTTTTCCTCCCCATCACACACCCCAATAAAGATGTTGCCACTCCTGTTGATTTCATGTAACTGTTAACAGCACACTAGTGAAAAGTGGGAATGGTAGCTGTGACCTTAATATATCTCAGATTACAAATATGGAATAACAAATTATTCCCAATCTTTCCTAGTAGAATACTTCCCAAGTTCAGAAAGAATCTTGCAAATGGAGCACCTTTTTTATTACACTGCACCTGGGAAATCTTCCATTATTGTATTGATACAGCATAGGAGTCATGTTCAAAAGAGTAATTATCCTTCTCTTTGCTTGATTTTGGACTTTTATGATTAAATTATCACCTGCCTGACAACAAAACCAAACCAAAAAACCTATTTGCTGAGCTGAAAAAAAAAGAGAGATAATATCCACGAATGTAAGCATGGAAAGCTAAATCTCTGTGCATAGAAGCAGATACATTAATGTACTAGAGAAATAAATCTAGTTTTCCTTTTTCTGGATTTTTTCCCCCCCTTTTACTATTCATAAGATGTTAAACAACACAAAGTCAAATAGACAGGAAAAGGAATTTGTCTGGGACAACAACTCCAGTGTCTGGAATGAACAGTAAAATAGGTCAGCCAAATCCCCATCAACTCCTACGCTATCTTTTGTCTTGATGCAAATTTTCTTTCTGTAGACTGATAGGAGATGGAAGACAGCTGTACCAGTTTAACATCCACACACAAAATTCATGACTCCAGGAATACTCCACATGTACTACAAATACTTCTCTTTTTTTTGTTTGTTTTAAATCAGTGCAATGAAATCTGCTTTGAATGTCACAGCTTTCACAGTACCTTAATGACAAATTTGTGCAGTTTTTGAAACCCAGACTCTGCCACAGAGAATTAATTTTCTGGCCCCAGCACAGGCAGTACTGACTTCTGTGTTGAGAGACTGAAACACAGCTTTAGGTCTTCTGCACAGGAATTCTTTAAGTGTTTTACAAACTTTACCATTATAGCCCTTCCCACATGAGCTCACCAAATCCAAACAGTGTGGTATGTGACATTACATCCCACTAACTGCCTTAAAACACAGCTATTTTGAATGAGGATTTTCTAGACTGGGGTTGGAGAATTGCTCTACATGTATCTGAAGGGGGCTACAGGAAGGCTGGGATGGGACTATTGACAAGGGCTTGTAATGACGGACAAGGGGCAACAAGTGGCAGAGGGGAGATTGAAAGTGGATGTTAGGAGGAAGTTGTTTGCAGTGAGGGTGGTGAGACACTGGCACAGGTTGCCCAGGGGGGTTGTGGAGCACAGAAGCACAGATCAAAGATCAGGTTGGGTGCTTCTGTGCTCCACAACCTCCCTGGAGGTGTTCAAGGCCAGACTGGAGGAGGCCTTGAGTGACCTGTACTAGTGGGAGATGTCCTTGCCTATGGCAGGGGTTTGCACTAGATGACCTTTAGGTACCTTCCAATCTTACCATTCTATGATTCTACACCCTGGAAAACTTAAAGATCTTCAATCTAAAAATGAGAAAGTTACTCCACTCTCACTCCAGTTCTTTCATATAACTCCAGAGACCACTTTCCCTCCCATTTAGGAAAAAAACATCCTTTTCACAATGACCCCAAGTTAATTCTCTCAACATTAGAGGGATCTATATTTTAGCTGCCTGTAATTTAAAGCAGCAGCTGCAAACAAGATGATCTTGCTTTTAGAGCAGCCAGTTACTGCAGGCTAACACTGATTCACAGGCATTATTAAGAAATTACTACTCTAAGTTTGTTTACCACATTTAAATTATGTTACAGTAGCAATGGGTCCACAGCATCTATTTATAGAAGTAGTTTCACCCAACAAGAACAGTAACAAAAAGAAATAGTTAACATTGGAATGAAAGCATCTGACATCATCCTGTGACTGTGCCAGAAACTTCCAGGACATGAAAGAGCTGGAGGACAACAGCAAACTCTCAGGATATTTGGGGAGTATTCTGCCCTCAAAAAGAACTCGTTAGACAGTCACCAAAACGGAAAATAAAACAAGAAGAATAATAAATATATAAAATCATTTAAAAAAAAACCTAAAATAATAAAGAAATAGTTTTATTTTGATTTATATATACACACACACACACACACATGTATACATACATACATACATACACACACGACAACATGGTCAATAGCTTAGAAAGGATTCTACACCCCAAAGAGTCTGAGTTTTTCTGGTAAACTGAGAACAGCCTGAAGAATAGCAGCCACCACTGTACTGGCAACATTACAGAAAGACCACCAAAACACAACTGAAGTTCAATACAACTGGAAAGAAAACTCATCAAGAACCAAAAAGAAGCTAAACAATTTCCAGAAAGAGCTTAAAGAAGACTCGTTATGAATTCAAAATGGGAGGCTCAGTTACAACCAACAGAAGGCATAAAACAAAGCAAGGAAGACATAAAATGCAACATAAAGGCCAAAGATGAAATATGTCCAGGCAGCTCTTGAAATACATTTGGGGAGGTCTGTAAGAGCATGTGCAGGTCCCTGAATTTTCCAGAAAATTAACAATTATTTACAAAAAGTAGAGGCACTGCCAGGAAGTTAACTACTTTCACTCTTGGCTAAATCCGTGGTAGAGACCTGGACATTGGTGACCAGCTTTCCACCTGCAGGTGTTTGTACAAGTCATGCAAGCACACAGAGATGTATGCAAAACACATGAACCTTCATAACTGCCTTCAGTGCAAACAGAACTTAGATATGCAAATAGGAAAGGCCATTTGAGAACCAATTAAAACACACTGAAGGTATTTTGAAGAAGTATAACCAAATCTATTTTTAGCATTATCTTTGACAGACCCACATCAAACACCTCCAGCAAATACACAGCATCTTTCTGCAAGCCAGCTCAATCAATATCTGGCATGTTTGACTGTTGATAAGTAACCTCCATTATCAAGGAAGGTTTGCTTAAGTGAAAAAAAGCACACCTGGTTAGCAAATGAGTGCTGCTAGCTCAACCCTCTGCTCAGTGTGCTACAAGATACACAAGTAAGGCCTCTGGACTTCTATTATCAGACTCTATTTGTTGATCTCTGGATCCTATTACAAGCAGGAACTCAATTCCTGCAAACGGAACAACAGCAACAAAAAACACTTTTACCTTCTTAGGGTCCATGTTGAATTTCTTTCTTCCCATAGCTATTTGCTTATTTCTTTGTGTAGTTTTGCTACACATGTAAGAAAAGACAAAACAACAAGCAGTTATCAGTTGCTCTTTCACAAAAAACAACAACTTCTGGCTGAGCTTATTTATATTTTGGCTGCTTTGTGTTTTCTATTACAAAAACAAGCCATTCACTTTTTACAAAGGCAAAGGAAATTATATTATTATTTTCAGTTCTTCCAAGTGACTGCAGCTTCAGGGAATTCTATCAACTGGACAGCCTAAAATGCCACATTCTGCCCACCATATTCTTTGTCCCAATGAATGACAAA
Source organism: Semnornis frantzii (assembly GCA_013399775.1). Lineage (NCBI taxonomy): Eukaryota > Metazoa > Chordata > Aves > Piciformes > Ramphastidae > Semnornis > Semnornis frantzii. Next base: position 11,256 of record VWYK01100639.1, read on the forward strand.
TCTGAACAGGATAAAAGTCAGGCTTTAGTGACTTTATAACAGACTGAATAAAGGTGATCCAATGTTTATTTAGCATAAAGCTGTTTTTGTCTGCTATTCCTGGGAGACCTGTTCCAAGCTCTTCCTGAACCACATCCATATGTTAGCAATATTTACCTTTCTTCTACACTCGTCAGATTATCAATTTCTGTCATAACTTCAGCAATTTCAAACTTTAATCTCTGCCAAAAGAAGGAAAGACAGTATGTGAACCTGCATTACAACAAGTTGGATATCATCTGTCATACAGTAATATTATCAATTAGGTTTTATTTCCTAGTATTTGCTAGTCACCTGGATCATACTGGCTTCTTTAGATGCTTAAAGACTTTACCACAACTGAATGACTGTCAAACATCTGGGTCTGTACTCCCAGTTTGTGCTCATGTCACAGCATCAGCACCAAACTCCCATTACTAACTTCAGCAGAAGATTTCTTAACCCAGATTTCTCACTCACTCCTATCCTATAAGCAAATCTGCTTTTTAATGAGTTCTTGATTACACCAATCAAATGTGTACACATGCACATGCTGCATTTCATAAATACAGAAGTCAGTATTTCTAAAAGCACACAGATGTTACATAAATCCTGCTCAGTAG
>VWYK01100652.1:0-23919 GCA_013399775.1 Semnornis frantzii
TCTCAAGCCAGGCACTGCCCAGAAAAGAGAACTATCAGTAACATCAACAAAATCACTCCATTAAACAGTGACACCTGGCCAGGACCCAGCAAAGGTGAAAGTGTGGCAGAACAGGTACAATAGAGACATCATGTGAATGAAAAGCTGTGAGCTCAATGTAGGCAACATTCAAAGGGTCCTTCCCAGCTCATTAAACTGTTATTAATGTACCTAAAGTGTTGCATCCAATGCACAGACTGACAGCTTGATGACATCAATACAGGTCTGCAAAACTCTGGCAGTTCGACAGCAAAGGAAGCAGCCCTGCAGGAAAGAACAGCACAGTCAAGCTGTGAAAGCCACTGGTACAGGACATCATGGAAAGCAATTGGAAAAATCTGTCAATGGGTGTTAAAGTCAAAAGGCATCACCAGCTGAGACAACCCCTAGACTGAAGTCACTGGAAAAACATACATGGGGGGATAAATTATCACTGTACATTGGCCATTATCCTCCTCCCTAGCTGCTATTGCTAGGGACAGCAGCACGAGGTTGGGCAGAGCTACACTATGAGTCCTCCTACATTCTCAGGGTCTTTGACCCCAGGACATTGCTTGCCTTCACTCCAAATCAGCAGTGCTGATTTCCCTAAACAAGATTAAGGTCAATGTGCAGCTTTGTGCTCTTGTCATTTGACTTTGAAAGTGCTTTGCCTGCACTTGGACTCCAAAGCACAGGGGCAGTGCACAGAGAAGATCACTGCCAGGTAAGTGTAGAATCACCATAAACAGTGCATTTGCACATCATCTGTTAAAGCTTTCGGGGCAGAGCATCCTGCTGGCACAGGCATGTCTGACATCTGCCATGCCACACACGGCTGGAGCATGTGTGTGTCCCTTTAAGAGTGGCCTTTAACAGGCCTGCATTTGTTTGCTTCCTGTCCAAGTTAACGAGCTCTGTCCCAAAACAGTGAACAAATGCATTGCCTTTTATATAATGCAAACACACAGACCAAGCCCAAAGCCCAGAACAGGGCTTCTTGAGAGACTCCGAGCAAGCCACAGGTCTGCATTGTGAAGGCGACAGAACTATTGCATCTGTATGGCACCTGAGCAAAGGCACCATGGCTCTGCCTGACCTCAAGGGATGGGGGAGCAGGTCCTGGCCTCTAATCATGGTCCAGTGCAGGTCAGAAAACAGACTAGGGTCTCCAGGAAAAACAAAACAAAACAAAACAAAGCAAACCTCCATAACACAAAACCCAAACAAACAAAGCTGGCAGAGAGCAAACTCTCTTGAGGTGTGATCCTCTCTGGCTCGTTAAACCTTGTCACTGAATCCTGGGCAAAGTGACTGATTGGACACCTCCATGTTCCTATCAGGGGACCCATTTGCCCCAAATAATAAGCAAAAGGCTTCTCAGATTGATTCTCTCTTCTCTACAGATGACTACTGTGTGCAGTTCTGGAGCCCCCAGCACAGGAAGGACATGGAACTGTTGGAGCAGGTCCAGAGGAGGCCAGGAAGATGCTGAGAGGGCTGCAGTAGCTCTGCTATGAGGACNGATTGAAACTGGATGTTAGAAGGAAGTTGTTTGCAGTGAGGGTGGTGAGACACTGGCACAGGTTGCCCAGCGAGGTTGTGGCTGCTACCTCTCTGGAGGTGTTCAAGGCCAGGTTGGACAAGGCCTTGAGTGCCCTGTTGTAGTGGGAGGTCTCCCTGCCTATGGCAGGGGGTTGGAACTAGATAACCTTTGAGGTCCCTTCCAACCTTACCATGATTCTATGATTCCTCTCTCCAGAATAAGGATTTAGACACATCAGGGCCTATAGGGATGGATGAGTTGCATTACAAATGCCAAGCTGCTGCCGCTGGTTGCCTCCTGCTTGGACGCTGCTTCCTCCCTCAAAGCATGGCTGATGGATCTTCTAGTTCCACACAAGAAACTTTGTGACTCTTGAGGAAATGAAGGGTATGAACCCAAACTGATTAGCAGCATTTTTAACACAGCAAATGAGCCAACACAGACATCTCCTAGGTGGGAGAGAGAAGGAAGGGATCCAAACTTGCTGTCTTGCAGAACCATGAGTGTCCTTCAGCTGGAGGAGCACTTTTGTATGGACTTCATCACTTTGATGTGGCACCACAGTTCCAGGTGGTGACTGGATTTGTACCAGTCACCCCCTCTTCCTACCACTACAGCCAAGAGAAGGGATGATCTCTGGTGGCTTATGCACCCTCCTGCAGAGCTCAGCCCCCCCAGGGACCAGTCTCCTCTTCCAGCAGCAATTTCCCATGTGCCCTTCCTAAGCTGTTCTCTCTTTGAATCTTTGACTTCCCAGAGCCCTTTAAATATATATTTTAAATTCCAACCAGATTCTTGGACTTGGCAGATAAACTGTGGGTCCCATAAGAGTTATATTTTCTTTGAAAGCCTTGAATGAAGTCTTTATAAAAAACTTCATTAATATTGCTACCTATATGCCTGCTCCCCACTTCCTGTGCAAATCCAAACAGATTCTCCACACAGAAAGACTTTTGAAATTCGCATATTTACTTCCCCTAAACAGGGAGAGTGTTACTGAGGAGTTTGTGGTAGAGTTAGTCCACATGTGTGTTGTCCTGCTGGACTTAAGAAGATGAAGCCTTCCATTCATTGGAGATTTAAAAGGGAGATGCAAAGTGGGGGAGGGGAGAGGGTATAAAACTGGGGAGTTTAAGGCTCTGGAGATTTGTGCTTTGGCTTTGTGCCATTGGCAAAATTTGGTCCATTCTGGCAGTTCTATGACAGTAAAGAGTCATTACAGCTGAGGCAGTGCAGTGTGTGCAAGGGTGTTAAAGCTGCTTCTGCAAGAAGAGTCAAAATTAGTAAAGGAGTTGTTTCAAAAGGATCACAGAACTTTGGGTTAGTTTTTTTTTTTTTGTTGTTGTTTTGAAAACAAACAAAAGGATTCTGCTGAATTCTCCAAGCCCCTGGCTTTCAGCACATCATCCTCTGAGATCCTCGAGAAACTATGCCCTCAGAGCAAGTCCTGCTCCCTCTGAAGTTGGAGGGTGAGATGCCCTTGTTGAGGAAGTGGTTGAAACACAGCTAGGGCACGGAGACACAGAGGAAGGAGTAAAAAAGTCCAGAAAAATCCAGATTTCACAATATTCCTATTTTTAAAGTCAGCTTCTTCCAGATTCACTGCTCCATCAAGGATTGAGTAGCAGCACCAATTAGCTACAGACAGAAAAGGGCAGCAGGCAGGCACCAGGATGGATAAGAGACAGATGGACAGACAGCAAGCAGAACAGAGCCATCTGGGACATAACCCAGCTCTGTCATTTACCACCCTTTCAGTTTCCTTTCCCACTGCAAAGCCAAAAGATACGTAACTGTTCATGAAGAGCTCTGCGAGCTACAGCCTACATGCCATGACATGCAAGTCATCTCTCTGAAGGCTACTTAAATGTTTAAAGTTATTCATGCCTTTAAACACATCTCAAGGAAAATGATTGGTCCAAAAGCCAGCAGAATCAGTCAGACCTCTACATCCACACTCAATATGCAGCAGTCTATAGGCCTAACCAGCCAGGTGTACACACTCTTAGAACTCTCAGCAGTTAAAGAGCCTCCCTTCGTAGATTGCTAGAGCCAGCACAAGTCAAGCAAAGGATTCCCAAGTAGGCATCAAGCTTCCTACCTCTCTGAATGACTTGGTGCTCTCCTTCCTTTTGACCAGGGACACTTTACTGATGGATTTAGGAATTCTCTTTTGACCCAAACTGTCCAAATGATTGAACTCTTGAGTGTTGGGTTCATGTATTGGCACAGGTGTCTGGAGGGGGCCACAAACACAGGGTGTAAAATGAGAGATGTTTTAGACATGTCAACAGGGCTTCTTTAAAGAGTAGCTTGCTTTAAACTGGGCTGCTTGAACTAAAAGGTGGCAAACAAAGGAAAACAGGAATGGGGGCAAATCCATTTGAACTTCATCAGAAATCCAATTTTCCACTGAGGAAGACTCGTGTGACCTTTACTTCCAAAGGAAAACCAAAAATTTCTGAACAAAACCCAAAACATGAAATATGTCATGGGAAGTTGCAGTCATTTATTCAAAAATCTCCTTGCTCCTCCACAGGCATCATTCCCAGGCACAAAGCATCCCACACAACTCCACTGCTTGGAGCTCCCCATGACACTGGAACCAAGGCAGGAGTGCATCAGAGAACACTCAAGTGTGAACAAGGAGATCTCCTGAAGATCCTGACACAGAAGAATGAGAATATTCTGGGTTTGAGATTTCCCTACAGAAAAAAGAAAAAGTCCTATCAGAAGGATAACAGTTTTCCAAACAGTTCATTTTTTTTTTCAAGTTACAGCCCACTCCAGTTTGTTTGGTGTAAATAATCAAGATCAGGACTGCATCAGACTTTGGTTGCAGGAGGGAGATAGAGAGTAGCTATTTCAAGAGGGTGCTGGGAGAGCTGACTCCCTCCCTCCTCCAGTGCTTCAAACCAAGCTGTTTAGCTTGAACATGCTTTGCTTTTGCACCATGTGGCTGCAGAGGAGTAACCAGGGAGAGCTGCAAGACAGCTCTGCTCTGCCTCACAGCACACCCATGCTGCAAGTCACAGGGGCAGGCGCTGCACCCTCTGAGCATGGTTTGTCATCTCACTGGAAGTCCATAAGAAAGCCACATCCATCCCTGAGACTTCTGGGTTCTTGGTGACACTGATATGATGCACAGGTGGGTGAGGAAGTTACTTGCTTGGCACCTGGAGAGCAGTCTGGGTGGCTTCCCTAGAAAGCCCACGGACTTACAGAGGCTGATGGAGCTGGGGAATTTCCTTGGAGGCTCTCTTTCCTCTGCTTTGGGGAGAAACACAGCACCAGCTGGTTGGAAAAGACCTTAAGGTCATCAAGCCCAACCATATCCTAACGCCTCCCTGTACACAACTGTTAGACCATGTCCCTGGGAACCTCATCCAAATGTCTTTTAAACACCTCCAGGGATGATGATTTCACCACTTCCCTGGACAGCCTGTTCTAGTGCCTGATGACCCTTTTGGTGAAGAAATATTTCCAATCTAAACCTCTCCTGGTGCAATTTGAGGCCATCTCATCCTATCACTTGTTGCCTGGGAGAAGAGGCTGCCCCCCGCCCCCACCCCCGGCTACAACCTCCTTTCAAGTAGCTGTAAAGGTCTCACTCAGCCTCTTCTTTTCCAGGCTGAGCAACTCCAGCTCCCTCAGCTACTTCTCACAGGACTTGTGTTCAAGATTCAAGTGAGTGTGTTTGAGTGTGAGCACCTCGGTTAAATGAGGAAGCCTTCCTGGGGCAGAGACTCCCCCACAAAGAGAACCACAATACCTCCCCGTGGTGCCCCAACCTTTGCAGCTGGAAACAACACCTTCAGTTTGAGCTGCTGCAACTGAGGATCAGTGTTCAGCTTTTAATGGCAACCCACTGTGATGGGAGAGAAAACTCCAGCCCTGGTTAATTCTTTGAAAGGAACAAAGGCCAGGAACATCCCAGCAGAGAGGATGGGAAGGCTAAATATCCACTAGCAGCATAGCCAAGGATTGTTGTTTAAAAGTCCTTTGCAGAATAAATGAAAGGCTGAAATCCTAAGAAGTTTTTCCCTTTATTCTTCTCTTTTAAGGAAGGAAGAAACATCTGTGGGAAGTATTTATGAGACATATAATGCACCTCACATAGTACCCTGAGGGCCATCTTTACAGTAGAAATAAAACTTCCATACTAGGAGTTTGTTAACATTGTGACAGGAATCAGATGCAAACACAAAAGGCTGCTTGTTCTCTAATGACTTGCTGAGATAAGTGTCCCTTATCAGCAATGCTGTTTTCTTTTGGAAAGGAAGGGACTCTGTGTGTACAAGCAGGGGATGGAAGTCAATGAAAACAGAAGGCTGGAGAGGTCTGAATGGGTATTTTGTGCTGTAATTCTAGCTTGGGGCTGCTTTTTTGGGTGTGGAAATATCAAACACTGACCTCCCACTGATGGTCCTTGGCAGTGGGATAAGTCACTCATTTATTTTTGCTGGGCCACAAAGCTGCTGTGTAACATGGCAAGGTCCTTGCAAAGTTACACAGGCTCGATACAGCTCCCAGGCAAACAGCCTGCACCCCAGCACCGCCGCACCCAGCCCTCACATGCCCCTGCTCCAAATATCACCCAGCTCATGCCCACAACCAGGTGATCCCCACACTACTCATCAGGCAGCTCTTTCAGGTTGGGAAGAAAAGAGGATTTGTGCACAGGAGGGCTGGGGTGGGAGAGGTAGAGCCACCTAAAACATCCTTCTACAATAGCCAGCAGGGCCTTCAGAGGTGATGCCCTGCTGCTTCTGCTCTAGAGACCCCACATACATCATGCTGAAATGAGCTGCATGAAAAAAAATCTCACACACAGGAGAAGTGAGGTGTGCTGGATCTTCCCCCTGTCCAAAGCAGTTACAGTGTTCTTTTAAACAGGAAGGAAAAGGAAGAGGAAAGGGTTTACAGAGAGGTGACCACCTCCTGTTTGAGACTTGCTGGGCAGAAAGGTGCCTATGGACTGTGCTCACTCCTGGCTTAGGCTTTCTGGCATCCACAAGGAGTTTTGTTTTGGTGCCACTTCACTGGTGGAGGATGCTCTGTTACAGAATGAGGTTATATGAATGAAGTGAGAACCTACAGGGGATTGCTGGGCTCCTCTCTCACGACTCAGACTTGGGAATTAACATGTGGCAGCAAGATTCAGGGTAGAGCAGAACCGCAGCAGCAGGGAGCTCTGGTTGAGTCCGATCAGAACATGAACAGACTTCACATCTCTGCTGGCAGGAGAGCATTTCAGACGTCTCTGCTGTACCAGGGCTTCAGCCAAACCAACTAAACAGCACTCCTAAGTCATCACAGCACCTGCAGTGGGCCATACACTGACATTGTGTAGACCACCATTGTTTCATGGCATGCTCAAACAGCAGCACAACCTCTGGTTGTGTGGCCACTAGATGACCAGAGGTTTCTCCTCCCCCTGCTCTAGCTTCCCTCCCAGCAATTTAATTGGCAGGTCTGAAGGCAAAGCTGTTCCATAGTCTGGATAGAAAAGCATGGGATGCATCAGCAGGATAAATCAACAATACTGAGACAACAGCCCATGGCAGATGATGCAGAAACTCACTTGTTCCCAAGCATGTCATCTCTCTTACAAGGCACTAGCTCTGCATGCTCACATGCTGTTTCCTTAGACAGAGGGAGGCTGAAAAGTCTGGATTAAAAAAAAGGAAAACAGCTTTGATAGCCATCAACGTGGCAGTTAATGCTGTGTTTCCACACTGGCTTCTCCTACACAAGAGGGGAAGGGATCAAGACTAGAGGAAACTTCCACCATTGTCTTGGACGACAGAAGCCAAAGAACTGAGGAAAAGCTGTGCCACGAGGTCTCACAGCCATGTCAACATGGATAACTGGCCAATGTACCACTACTAAAAATGGTACCTTTCATTTTTAAGGCAACCCAGCTCAGCCCCACTCTGCCTCCAGAGTGATCCAGGCTGGAACATCCTCTGAGCAATCATGAGGACATGATTTTTTGACCTGTGCCAAGTATTGCTGAAAATCCAGTTTGACACTGATACATTTCTGCTCTTCCATTGCTAATTCAGCCACTAATACCTACAGAGACTCTGTTCCATAAACAAGTCTGAAACTAGACAAGGGGGATCAAGGGATTTTGTGGGATTCACATGCTACAGCCAAGGAATGCTCCAACACCATCCACTAGAGACCAAAAATTAAAAAGGCAGGTTCAGGAAAAGACATCTAGCAGGAAAGAACTCCTGTGCAGAGGAGTGGATTGAAGGTAAAGCAGCTGTCACTTTAAAACACCTTCTCTTCTTCTGCCATGGCTACAACACTGCTGCTCACTGTTAGCCAGCCATGGCAAGGCAAAAGGTCATCAGGACAGAACTGGGCTTCAATGAACAAAGGCCACGTCCCCAGGATGGAGATCCTCCTACTCAATCCTAAGAGGCTTCCATCAAAAGACTGACAAGCACACTAGAGCCCACATAATCCCACCTGAGGTAGCCAGCTGGATGGTCAGAGGGAGCAGTCATCTGCTAAGGCAGGGACAGGGGATGGGGGGAAGCTTCCAGACAAACCCAGCAAGGTCTCCTGTGCAGCCAGCATCGACTGGTGCAAGCTAAAGTGCAAACCAGCCGGAATCCACATGCTTCTGGGCGCCTCGCTCAATTGCTTTTTTACAGGCAGCTTTGTGGAATTTGCTGGATAAACCCTTCCTGCAGGGACAAGTGGGCTGACAGGAGGTTTTCTGTCTTCTGTCTGGCATGCAGCAAGATGGCTTTTTGAGGCCTTCTGGCTACAAACCAGGAGCAACAAGGAAGTCAGGCGTTTTGGGGCAGCCTCACTCCCTTCAGTGGGAATTTGATGATGAAAAATAAGGCTCCAGGCTGCAGAGGTGACAGGATCCGTGTCTGTGCACTTTGGGATGGGCAGCGGAGGAGTAGGGAATAGATGTGCAGGTAGTGCTAAATACATAGAAACATGCATTGCTGTCTGTGCTAGAAACCAGCCAGGGCACGTCTGGCTCTGCCATCGATGCACTAGAATTTGAGGCACAGGACAAGAGCGCAAAGCAGGAATAAGCAAGCTCCTCAGTGCCCAAGTCACTGGCATCTGCTTGGAGGAATACCAATGGCTGCAATATTTCATCTGTTCCAAAGTATGAAATCCCTGCACTTACTTAGTTAGCCCCTGGCTCTGTAAAGAAAGGCTTCTTGAGGGCTTTGAGAGGTTTTCTTGGTGTTTGCTAAGTGTGCAGGAGACAGTTCAGCAGATACACACTGCAGTGGCCTTTGCATAAAGACTTTTACTACCTGAGGCACAGCATTTGTGTTTTGCAGCCAGTTAGTGAGTGGCAGTCAGTCTGCATCCAGACAGGCTAACATTTCTGTCTCAGATAAAGGCACAAGACTCCACCATCCCTAAAAACTTGCAGGAGTGTCACAAGAGCCTACATCACAACAAAGCTGGCTGCAAGCAGAGCTTTGGTGTCACTCTGCAGAACAGCAGCTCCATTTGCTGTTTGATTAACATGAAAATAAACAGTAATACCTTCTCCCATGAGGAGATATCCACAACATCAGCATGCCCTGTGTGCCCTGCCCTGGGCTCTTCTAGAACAGTTCTAGAGGAGACCACATCATTTGATTTGGCTTTGAGTGGAAGGCTGCTTTTTCTTGCTGACAGAATTAAATAGTAGCATTTCCTTGGAAACCTCATGGAGCTGCCTCAAAAGGAGAGCTTACTGGGGGCAAATTTTTATCTCACTCTGCTCTGTAAATGCTCAGAACACACCTCACTGGCTGGCAACAACAGACACACCAGTCTAACCTGTGCATGAGGGAAGTGGGTTTATTTGCCTTATTATGGGCTGATTCGAACCCAGCCTTGCTTAGGTAGAATCTCAGATAACAAAAGAAGAAAGAAGAGATGCAGTCTGATCCACTTCAGGTTTCACAAGGCAATAAACTGCTAGTGCACAAAGAAAACCTCAAGAGAAAGAATGGTCACTGCTCTGAAAATCCATCACTTGACATTCACCCTTGCTTGTCTCTGTCTAGAAGGGCAGATTTGAAAAGCCTCAGAGGCACAAGCAAAACGGATTTTTTACTTGTGATGCTCACCTGTGAACCACTTAACTTCAGAAAAAACACCCAAACCTCACCACTCACATTTTTCCTAGCTCAGATATTTCAACCCAAAGCCATTCATTGGATTTAAGCAAAGGTGAGCTCAAACTGATACATTTTGCATTCAAATTCAGCTTCCTCAGAAGTGAAAGTGGTATCGAGGTTTATATCTGGAAGAAGCTAAGACTGAAATCAGCTTCTCCTGAATTCCATTTGCACTGGAGTCTGTTTCTGCACTGTTAACACTGCATGACAACCACCAACATTATCCAGAATTAATATGCCTCTTGGTGGGTGTAAATCTCTCACAAGTTCCTCTGTCTCTTGGGGACACCAGGGTAGAGCCACTTCATCACAGCCTGGAAGGATCTGCAGAAACTCCCAAGCAACAGGTGTAGGGAATTAAATCCTAGGCACCAGCAGCTGTCCAGCAGAGGAAATGCAGGTGAAGGCACCACTGTCACCTCCCTGGCCAAGCACAATGGCAAGCAGAAGCAGAATGAACTCAGGCTGTCAGATTAGAGCTTCCTCCTGTCCCAACATCCCCACCAAACAACAACAAGAGAACTGGAAAAGCCTTTACTCATCTGGGGATCTCCCATAAACTCTTCCCAGTTTTCAATGTGATGCCTTCCCTTTGTCTTCCCTCCTATCTCTCAGTAGTTTCTAAGGACCTTCAGGCAAACCCAGCACCTCTGGTCCTTCTCCTTGTTTGCCTCAGGACTAACTTGGTTTGCCCTTGGTTTAACCTTCAGCACAAGTTCAAAGCTGGGTTGGTTTATGGAGGCCTTGCTCAAGAATGTTGAGTGGGAGGAGGCTTCACAGAAAGAGTGCTCTGGTGTGTGCCTCCCAGCATGGTGCTTAACCTACTCCCTCTCATTTTTTACAGTAATACTGTGAACTGTTTATAATTCACTGAATTTTTTTTTTCCCAGGACTGCAGTGGCAAGTTCTTCCCTGCTGCAATCATGGAGTGAGCTGTTCCCGCATATATTCACTCTTGTTTGGAGAAAAAAATCAGGCTTTCTTTCTCCTCTAGAAGAGATTCTCTCAAGATCAAGCTGAGTCCCATCTTCCAGCATGATTGAAGCCTTTCCACTCTGCTGCTGCCTGCAACTTTCAGAGGACTCTCATGCAGTTCATTAATATCTATACAAAGTGGTCCTAAAACCCAGACAAAGCACCACTCCACCGTTCTTGGCCTCCTGGACTCTGGGATCTTCTTCAGAGCTCCAGCTTGGTGATGTTCTCCAGGTGTGATGAGTGATTTGGAAAAGTGACCCCTTGATATGCCCCTTGCCACAACCTATTTCATGTTTTTCTAGCTTGTTTACAAGAATATCAAGTACTAAATCATCAAAAAACTTGCCAACTTCATCTACTGTTCCTCCCCATCCACAAGCCCTGCTTCCATATCACTGCATCAGTGTTTAACAGGCTTCATTTTTGACAAAGCCTTGATATGCCTTGGCCAGCCACAAGCCCTTCCCAGAGGTGAACTACTCTCCTCTGTAGTTCCTGCTTCCTTCTCCTACACGTTTTAAAGCCTAGTACTAGGTTTGCCCTTTCAGTTATGTGTAACCTCACTCTTCTTCAGGAGTCCTCAAATGGAGCTAAGAGCAAACTGCTGCTCAGAAATTTCTTTGGCACCGTTCTGGGTACTTCAGGGTGATTCTTATCCCAGCCAGTTATCTAAGTACCTCTAGTGTGAGCCCATACCATCAGCGGTGCCTGCAGAGCATGGACTGGAACTGCAGTCGTGCAGTTTGACAGACATGCTGATGTCCTGAGACATTCTGGCACCTTTAACATTAACTTCTCTCTACAGCAGGCAGAGGGCAGCTGCCTCTTTGGTCTCACTCACAAGGATTCTTCCTTCTACTGCTTTTTGGAGGCATGCCTATTTGTTTGATCTAATTTCTACTTCCTTTTGTCTCTCCTTTCGGAGTATGAGGGCATTGAGCAGCTCTCAACTCAGCTGAGCTGATCTCTTGTTAGACTCCCTCTGTTTGCTTTGATCAGGATAATTTGTGTTTGTGTCCTTCATAAGCCAGTCTTCAACACATTACAGCAATCTACTGATCTGAGACAAACAAGACAAAACTTACTGTGTTCTGGGAGGGCTGGGAAGATACTGGAGGCCACATGTTCCCATCCCCAAATAGGATGCAACTTATGCTTTCCATCACAAGTTGCTGCTATAGAAGCTTCTTTTATCCAGATTAAACCCAAGTAATTTAAGTCTCTCTGCTCCCAACCAGAAGAAAGAGGCCAGCATCCCTCAGCTGGAAAAAGGGTGTGACCTGTGGTCAGGGAGGAGCAGGCAGGACATGCCACAGACACAGCCCACGTATCCCCTTCAGACCGCAGCTATTCACGCAGAAACTGTCCTGTGGGATACAGGCTTTTGAAAACCCAACTACCCACTGACAGAGGACTTCTGCACCCTTCATGTTCACTGTGCACCAGATCCCCCACTGAGGGATGGGGATGGTTGAGGTTGTGTGTTTTCACTACCCCCACATTTCCTTAGCTCATCATCTCACTCCTATATTAAGGCTGAGATGAAGCCTGCTTATGAGTGGAGGAATAGTTTGTAATCATCTCTAGCAACGTTTAATCCTTCTTATCTTCTCACTTTGTAGGACATCAAGCAATTTTAGGCTGCTTCTCTTGCCACTGATTTCCCACGTATGTCCTCTGGTACACACAGAGTCTTCAACTCAGCCTTACTCCAGGTAAAATTCTTTCTCTCCTCTAGTCCCACCATATCTTGGGTTGCCATGACCCTCCACCATCCCAACCCTCCTACCAACACCCTGGCCATTGCTTTATCTTGCTCCCTGCTCCTGGACTAGACCCAAGCACAATAGCCACACGGGGTTTACCACTCCAAGAACATGGCCCCTCATATTCTCCCACCCTGACGAAATCCCCATCTCCACCCTGCCAAAATCCCTGTCCAGGTCCATGCATTAGCTCATAGATTACTGCATTTGCCTTTCCTCTGGCCTTGGCAGGGGCTTTGCCTCGGCGCGCATCTGCCTGGAACAGCACCATCAAGATTCCTTTTACTGTTTGCCTTTCCCCTCTGTAATTCCTCCTTTCACATTTATCTTCTGATTTCCCTGCACCAAAGCAAAGCCACTCCTCTCTGCTTCCAAGGACCCTTCAGAGCCCCCCCAAGCAGCAGCAGCAGCAGCAGCAGCAGCAGTGTGCCCCTCTAAGCTTTTGCAGCTCGTGGCTGCTTCTGTAAACCACTTTGCTCTATCGCTCTCGGTGCCCCCATGCTCCTCCCATGCCTTCCTCCTTGCACACTTTGTGGGCACCATGGCTTTGTTCACAGTCCCATTCAGCCAGAGCCCTCCTTACTCTGCATTCAGGAGACTCATGCATTCAAACAACTTCAAATTTCTTCCATCTTCCTTGTAAAGGGAAAACCCATCCGATGCAATTTCTTTTTACAAGGCCAGCTTTTACAGACCCTCCAGCTCTCCTTATGGAAAATAAGTGGAAACTCCTGGCAGAAGATTATACTTTTTTGTTATTTTTTTCCCCCCTTTTTAATGTATATGAGCAAAAGTGTATATTATGCTTCTGCCTGTGTAGGCTTTGCCAACAAAATATGCTGATGCTTGCAAAACTATAGGACAGTTGTCCAAATGCCTGCCACTTGCCCACAGTCGTGAATTGTCCTTCTTGCTGACAAGTTAATATTGCATCATAAGCTGCCCACATGAAGTTTTGTTGCTATAACACATGACTGAATTCAATATGTCAGAAAAATGATTAATTGCCCTAGAGATTTGGATCTTTAAAAATAGCAGAAATTCAAAAGCTCAGTGTTCTTTATTCTGATGCTGGTAGAATTTACATCACGGTTAATAAATAACAGGCCTGCCTCAGAAATTAGGTCATTAGATTGTTCTATTTGCAAACATACAATCGCCATCAGATGGAACTGGCAATGTCTAGGATACATAGGCTAGACAACAGTGACATCTCCAATGTTTATGGGCATCAGTTCAAGGAAATCTTGGTTTGGCTTTCAAGTGTTTGCAAGTTTAGGTTCTCCAACAGCAGGGGTGAAATAATGTTTTTAAAAGGGAAAAGCAGTTCAGGTTTGTATTGATTGTAGATTTGTATGGATTGTAGACTTGTATCTTAGGACACAAGTGCAGGGTTCTACACTTCAGCCACAACAACTCCAAGCAGTGCTACAGGCTGGGGACAGAGTGGCTGGAGAACAGACAGACAGAGAGGGACCTGGGGGTGCTGGGAGAGAGTAGCTGAACATGAGGCAGCAGTGTGCCCAGGTGGGCAGGAGAGCCAATGGCATCCTGGCCTGGATCAGGAACAGTGTGGCCAGCAGGAGCAGGGAGGTTATTCTGCCCCTGTGCTCAGCACTGCTCAGGCCACACTTTGAGTCTTGTGTCCAGTTCTGGGCCCCTCAATTCAAGAGAGATGTTGAGGTGCTGGAAGGTGCCCAGAGAAGGGCAGCAAGGCTGGGGAGGGACCTGGAGCACAGCTCTGTGAGGAGAGGCTGAGGGAGCTGGGGGTATGCAGCCTGCAGAAGAGGAGGCTCAGGGCAGAGCTCATTGCTCTCTACAACTACCTGAAGGGAGGTTGTAGCCAGGTGGGATTGGTTTCTTCTCCCAAGCAGCCAGCAACAGCATGAGGGAACACAGTCTCAAGTTGTGCCAGGGCAGGTCTAGGCTGGATGTTAGGAGGAAGTTCTTGACAGAGAGAGTGATTGGCATTGGAATGGGCTGCCCAGGGAGGTGGTGGAGTCGCTGTCCCTGGAGGTGTTGAAGAAAAGTCTGGATAGGGCACTTGGTGCCATGGTCTGGTTGATTGGCTAGGGCTGGGTGCTAGGTTGGGCTGGATGAGCTTGGAGGTCTCTTCCAACCTGGTTGATTCTATGATTCTATGATATTCCAAAAGTTAGCACATATCCTCAAAACAGAAGACATGTAGCTGACCCAGGCGATGTAAGTCCTACTGTGGCATCCACCTTGCCAGACCACATTGGAACATCAAGTTCACCCCTGTGTGCTGCTCACTGCCCCTGGTCAAAGTGATCCTCACCTCCACCATTTGAGATTGCAGCTGCAAGAGGTTCTTCCAGCCTTTGTGTAAGTTGTACAGCATCATGCTGTGTGCTGCTATTCTCCATGTGTTTTGCTGCTTTATATGTAGCATAAGGACACCACCATAAAAAAAATAGCTAATTCCAGAGCTATTATGCTGAGCACTCTTCTCTGCTGCTCCTCTGGTGAGCATGGCCATACAGCAGCATCACAAACCCCAGCCTGCCTTCCCCAGAACCGCCAAGTGATTAGATATTAACTTGGCTATTGCACCGTAACCAAGTGATCGCAGACTTGCCCACCCCAAACATGAGTTCTTTCCCCAGCACATCAAAAGCCACCCAGCCACAACAGAGATGACCTCTGCCCAGTGCTTTACAGCGAGCCTGCAGAGGGAGATGCTTCTGGTAGGATGCTCAGGCATGCCTAGAGACAGGCAGGAAGGGGCCACTTCACCCTTCCTGAGCCAATTCTCACTCTTTCCACATACCTCTCATGCCCAGAGAAGTCTTTGCACACCCAGCACCCCACCAGCAGCCTGGGAAGAGTTGCTGTTGCCAGGAGGCACATGGAAAAATAAAAGCCAATTATAAGTGATGGCTGAGCTGACAGCAAGTACTTTTAACACAAGCACCACACACCAGTGCCAATAGACTGGGCTGAATCCTTTTCTCCTCAGCCCTTTGTGTGCTGCAGACTATCAAGGGCAGCACGGCCCCCAGCATGCCAGAGCCTGACCTCAGGACTGCCTTGCTTGGAGTGTGGGATAGGGGAACTGGTGCAGATAAAAATCAGCTGGGATATTACCAGTTTGCTGGGACAGTGCTTTCTGTCTTGGTTTCATGTCTCAGAAGTCTTGGCAATAGAGGAAGACTCTTGTTCCCCAGTGTCAGAGAATGCTTTGGCCACTTGAAAGAGAACAGACTGCTTTTGCTAGCAGCACACCTATTCCCAAGAGCTACAGGGGAAATTGGCACATAAATAGAATTGATTGTTGTGATACAGACCCAGGCTCTCGTTGAGGGAAGGGAAGGGTAGCCCCTCGGGGTCTGCATGGGACCTCGTTTCCTGCAAAGGGCTCTGGAGCACCCCTAGGGACAGAGGGCAGCTGCACACAGGGCTCTCCATCACTTCTACCCCATCCCTGGGGCTCCCACAGCAGCTGCCACATGAGCCTTGATGTTGAACTATGCATCTGTCAGTCAGCAACCCTCTGCTTCAGAAAGCTTCTCACTGGTAATTGGAGACAGAACAAGGGGGAATGGCCTCAAGCTGAGACTGGGGAGGTTTAGACTGGACATTAGGAAAAAGTTTTTCATGGAGAGAGTGGTCAGGGACTGGAATGAGCTGCCCAGGGAGGTGGTGGAGTCACCCACCCCAGATGTGTTTCAGGGTGGGTTGGATGTGGTGCTTAGGGGTATGGTTTAAGGTGACTCTTGTAGAGTAGGGTTATAGGTTGGCCTTGGTGATCCTGAGGGGCTTTGCCAACCTGCATGTTTGTGTGATTCTGTGATCCACAGCCCAAGACACCAGAGAGCAGGACCCAGCAGCTCTTGGGACAGAAGGCTCTTTCCCCTTTTCTCTTTAAAATGCCTTCCTGCTTCCCCACGGGGAGAGAAGGGTTGGTAAATAGAGAAGCACAAGCCTGGCCTGTCCCTGGGTTGTTTTTTCAGAAAATGCTCTCCACTGAGGCTTTTCTGTTCCCTGCAGTCTCCAAACCAGGACCCCAAGCTTTGGCCAAGCCTCTGCTCTTAACACTTTTTTGTTTTCTTAAATGGACTGAGAAGTCCTTTCATAAAGTTCACGTGGGGAAAACACATCCATCCCAGGGTCCAAGCAGGTTTGCAGCTTCGGCTCTCACTCACATCAGCAGTGAGCCCATGGCAGGACAATGTCTAGGCCTTGAAGAACCACATCCATGCACAAACCCACCTTTCTGTGAAGCCTTTTGCATGCATGGGGTTGCTATGGCATTGCAGCAATTCTCTGACCACAGCTCTCCGGGTGACGGGACACAAACACGAGGCACTCCCTTGGCTGACTGCACAGAGCCTCCACCAGCCTGCTGCTGCTGTGGTCTCTGGAAAACACAGCATTTGAGACTTTCCCCCCCTCTCTTTTCAAGTCTATGCACTTAAGTGTGACTGTATCTATCTGTTTTTGTGAGTGCCCTGTAGTTTTGCCAGCCTTGGAAAAGTGATGAGGGCAGTGGTTAAAAGATGGGTAGAAGGATTTCTGTAACTGATTTGTGCTTCAGACCTGGGTTATTCCACAGTATCACAACTGTCCTCTATCTGATTATTTCTTCTCAACATTTCTGCAAGTCCTTCTGCCCAAGGATCTCAAAGCATTGTGTAATGTTAGACATGTGGCCCATCCTAGCACCATCAGATGAACATCATCTGCTCACATTGATGACTGGGAGGGCAAAACTAGGCAGAGGTGACTGAGAATCAAAATGACAGCCCAAAGCCACCAGCATCTCTTCTGCAGGTCTTCTTCAAAGCCAGGTTTACCTCCTTTTTATAGAGTTTGGGCTTTTGTACAGATTTGGAGAATCATAGCAGGAGAGGAGACCAACCATACCCTGTCCAAGCCTTACACCAACAGTCTTATACTACCTTACAGTCTGACACCCAGATGGTCTTCTGGACCTCTAACACTTTCAGGACTGCTCCCTCTTCTTGGACTCAGTTGAATGCAGAAGCAGAACTGCTGCTGAAAACAAAACACTCCATGCCTTATAGTTTTTCCAGCCCAATACACCAGTAGAAGATAGCTTGGGAAATGAAGGAACTGCCAAGCTGTCCCCCTTCCCTTCCATCACTTTTATTCTAGGCACTATAACTGCAAGGGTTATTACTCATAATGCAGAGGCCTCTTCTGAGCCCTCCTTAACACCTGATCTCAGGTCACATCCTAGTCTCTTATACAATAATGCTGCTCCCTCCCACATCTTCCTGCTTTCTTGACTATTTTTTTTAAGAGTCAGTTCTCCCTGCTGCTGAAGGAAGGCACAATAAAGTCCAAACATGCTTGCTTTACAGGGCAACACATCCTGACTCAACCAGCACAGTTTTTAAGGCTAGCTCTGTCCCTATTTCACTGACTGGGAGAGGCAACTCCTTCATCTGCTCTGTTAGGTGTGCCTCAGGAGTTGGATGCTCAGGGATAAGAACAGAAGGGAGGAAAGAGGCAGAAATGGGATACAGATACACCTGGAAAAGAAAACATTAGCTCAAAATAATTCAGTTCAGTCACAAATAAGCCCAGTAGAATGAGTTGTCTTTCCTGGCTGTCCAGTCAGTCACCTCCCAGGATGTAAGAAACATCATCATGGGATGGAGATGAATTTCCCAAAGCCCACGTCAGAAGGGACAGGGCATAGAGGCAGTGTCCCAGAGGAGCTGCTAGACATACTGCTCCAACAGCTGACCTTGCAGTCCTGCACACTGAAGGGGAGGCTTTAGCATGAGAGTTACCAAGAACAGTGGGAGATGGGGAGGGGTAGATTTAATAGTTAGGGTGAGTTTCCCTCCCGTAAGGACAAGTAGGGGACCACGGGAAGGAGAAGCAAAGCTCCACACAGAGGTGGAGTCTGCCTGAAACTGGCACAACACATTGCTGGACTGAAAGATTTCAGTTTTCACATGCTCCATTTTTCCAACCAAAAAAGATGAAATTTTCCACAGAAGCAGATGCTTTTCTTGAAAGATTTCTTTGAGTAGAAATGCCAAATTCTCCATCAGGAAACTGTTCTGATGGAAGCATTTTCAACAAGCTCCATTCGAGGTCTATTTCAGGACTGGCCTTTGCTGGCCTGAGTCAGTTCTTTAACTTCATCATGAGTTGTTTTTCCTGCCATTACGTACTTTTGAATTGAGAGTGTCTCTGTTTCAGCTGAGCTCCTGCTACTGTTTAAACCAGCCCTTGTTCTGTGTCAGGTCCTGAAAGCAGCAGCTCTGGCATGGCTCAGCCCGGTGTGACCAGAGGCTGCCAGGCAGCAATCATCTCTCGGTAGGGAATCCCATTCCCAGCAAGAGGGTGGCTGTTGAACAGAGATTGCTCATTCAACCACAAGTGGACACATTCTCCCCCTCCCCTCCACCTCCTCCACCCTCAAGTCCCTGTTCTGAAAATTTGACCATTTAAAACCAATTTTAAGGCATATTCAGCCTACTCCACCCATTTCCAGACTGATGTCAGAAGAATTTAAAACCATTGTCTGGTTCCACAGGGTCATTTCCACTCACATTGCCACTTCTGAGCTGGGAATTATTCCTCTACTCTCAATTTCAGCTCAATATTGTGCTGCATTCATATGGCATCCCCTTGCCCTCCAGGTGAAGGAGGAGAAGGGTGCCATGAAGCAGCAGATGCCACCAGGTCTGGCATCCAGCTCTGCACAGAAAACAGCTCCATCATGTTGCCAGACCTCACTTCAACATTTGGTCACCCTCCTTGGGGTGGGGTGGGGGGGTGGGGATTTTTGGAAATAATAAGTTCTAGTAAGAAATGTATTCCACACCTTTCATTTCAGACACTTTTCTGCTTTGGATATTGTCAGACATTAATTAGCAGGGCAGAATCCTGTAGCACTAAAAGCAGCCACCTCGGCTTGAGTCCACAAGACTGAGAAGCATCCAGCAGGCATTTAACAAATGCCAATGAATTGCTCCCTACTGAGAAAACCACCTGCAATTAGCACTGCTGCATGCAGTCCTGTGGACACCCACAAAACCCAACGCCTCGGCCACCCTCCCTCTGGCAGGTCTGCTTTGCACCGGGGAGGTAGTGGCTATATTCTCCACCATGTCATCCTTTCCTGGTGCTCCTACCAGCTTCTCCCAGGCCTGAGCGGAGGATCCATGGCCTCGGCTTGCCCTCTTGTGGTGCAGCTCAAAAACATTGCAGCAATGTTCAATATTTTTCCCCACTCTGGAAGCACAAATCTCCACAGCATGCACTCAGACCCGTGGACATCAGCTCCTTTTCCCTGGTTGCCTTCTCAGAGTGCTTTGAAGCGATGCGCAGATGGGTGGCTGAAGCTGGCTGTGCTGAGCTGTGCTCCTTGTGCAGCTTGGAGCAGCCTTCTCCCACTTGGTGCTGGCTTTCATATAAACAATTAAAAAGTCTGTATGTAAGAGGATTGGATTTCCAATAAAAACTCAAGCCAAAAACTATTTTAAAGTTTGTTGTTTTTTTAAATAACACAAATCAAAACAAAGCCTGCTTTAGCCAAGAACTGAACCCAAAAAAGTTATTCTTAGTCATATTCTTCTTATGAAACAGTAGATCCTTTCAAAGCAAAAACAAAAGCTGTGCTACAAAAAAAAAGATCACTTGTTTTCACTTCTATCAGTTTGAGTTACAAATGTTTCTTCTCTTCTTGGCCTGCCTTCTGCTTCATATTCAGTTTGTTTTTAAATAGAAATATTGTTCTCTTCACTCAGCAGTGCAAGTGTACTAAGGTGTGGGATTGATACTGACAGTGGTGCTTAGATTCCTCTAGGTCTCTCTTTCAGAATCATAGAATTGTTTTGGATGAAGAAGACCTCTAAGGTCATCAAGTCCAACCATCAACCTGAGACCACTATGGCCATTAAATCGTGTCCCAAAGTGCCATGTCCATGTGTCTCTTGAACAGAAATCAGTTTGCTTTAGGCAGGTAGTTTAATTCACAGCACTACCTAGAAGTGAGTCAAACCTGTCTCCACTGAGATCTCCACTATCTCTCTGGATCTGCATCCACTGAGTCTTGGGCCTCCTGGTGATGCACCACTGCAACCAGTGCACTGTGTCACATAGGTCACCTCAAGATGTACAGGGGCTTCCAGGGGGGTGTTTTCCCAGCACTGTGCCAGACATGTTTAGACTCGAGGTCACAGCACTGAACTGGACAGCCTTCAGGGAGGTCTCTTACACCGCTGAGGACCTTCCACACCAGACTCCTTCCTTATCACCCTTCACAGGCAGCATTAGGGGCCAGAAGATTTGCACTCAGTTGTCTGCTGTGAGCTGCCACCAACCCAAGCAACAAGCACAGGATTAAAACCAGCAAAGGCTGCACATTTCAGTTACAGTCACAGTTTAGTGTGAGACATTTAATCAAGCAAAACCTAAAAGGGAGGTCACCAGATTTCTTTCCATTCCCCCAAACGTCACAGCCTCTATGCAAAGAGGAACCTGCTTTAATCAAACACTACCTCAGTACAGAGCCCAGAGGACAGAGCTGCATGGCCTGTGTCATAGGATAGCTGAGAACAGATGATTTAATAGCTGCCTCCAGCCCTGAGCTCTGCTGTTAGACCTGGAATTTCAGAAGGACAATAATCCCTGGAAAATCAATGGAAACACAATTTGGTGAATGGAGAAGACATAAAAGGCAATCCAGATTTTGATCAGCACATCACAAGCACACCAAACACTTTAAAAAGCCATCAATAGCCTCAGACACAAAGGGAGCAAAAGCAGATTTAACCACCTGAGATGGGTGGGAGCCAGGAGTGCTCTGCTGCCATCTCCAGTGCAGAGGGGAACAACACACAGAGCAAACCTGCCTGTGCCTCATCTGCTGGTACATGTCACATGTGTTGCAGGTCAGGAATCCCACCAGCAGTTTTCCAAGAGAAATCAGTTCACATGAGATTTCCTTTAAATGATCTCCCTAGGCTGCACCTCCTGCTGTTACTGCTGGGGACTCTGCTCTGACTCCCCTGGGACATTTCTTGCTCCCTAGACTTGGGCACTGTCTTCTCTTGTCATGCAAGAGGTTTGAAGGGATGCATGTTGATGTGCCATAGCACAGGCAGCTACCTATGAAGAGACACAGAGATATTCAACCAGCAGGTCCTCTGGTGGAGGAGGTACACAGCTCTGTGATCTCAGCAGGAGGACACAGGTGGCTCTTTCCTGAGCTTTGCCCATGAATCAACCAAACAAGGCATCATGTTCAAACACACAGATGTTACACTGCAGCTTCATTCTCCAGACCTCACTGAGCACATAAATGGGGCTTCAATGTGCCCCAGGCATCACGCAGGCTCAGTGCTCCTTTACTCACAGAAGCAGGAAGCAAGGGGCAGGACTTTTTTACACCCTTAGTTATTATCCACTGAGACGTCAGGCAGAACTGGGAATGAATTAACTCCCCCTGCCCCCAGCTTGAATTTGCTCCTCGCATCCCCTGCCAGGGACATGACCTATTTGAGGAGCTGCATCGCCCCCAGCCCCGGTGCTGAGAGGATGCTGCACTACAGGAAGGAAGTTGCGGTAGAACAGTTTTATCTTGGTTCCAGGGACCTCCCTGAGATTTACACCCACCACAGCAAAAGAGCCTCGCTGGAAAAGCAGCAAATTGAAATTCTACAATGCCAAACAGAACAAACCCAAGCCCATAAAGCAGGTATGGCCTCTGGGGAGGTGGCATGAGGCAACTCACCAGCTGCAGACCCCTCCATGTGCCACTCTCCAACTGGACGACTTGGTCCCCACCAGCTCAGCCCACCCATCGGGACCCTCTACTGCACTCCAAAATCCCCACTCCCTCCTCATGCAGGTTTGTGCTGGAGCAGGCAGGAGGCTGAGTGCCACCGGCAGGCACTCCCTGCTGGGACAGGACCACCCAGCCGCAGGAGCTGCCCGGCGCCCGCCCGCTGTAATTCCTGCCCTCGCTCTCAGCCCCGGGAGCGGATGGAGGCCAAGTTCTCATTACTGCAGATCATTAGCTGGCCTGGATGGGAAGAGAGCCTCCCCTTATCGCTTTCCCACGTTGACACTGAAAAAGCTTTGTTGCTCTGCTCCCAACAGGAAGATCTCCTGGTTTAGGTTGAGGTGAGCAGCCTCAGGCTCAGCTTAACCTCAGCCCGAGAGCAGAGCATTAACCCCTTCTGCATTGATGAAACACTTATTATGGCTGATTTGGACATCCCTCGAGACCCAGGCAACTGCTATACTCAGAGGGCAGCCGAGTAGCTTGAAAGAGCAGGAGCCGTGGATGTTTCACTGGTATGTGTCTTCAGGACTGATGTAGCTGAACCAGAGTAAAAAGCCCTTCTGGAAGGTGATTTCTGTCAAGCAAAAACCATGGCAGGTGCTTCCCTCCCCTCTGTCCTCCTCCACTGGTAGCCAAGCCAGGAGCCATGGGGTTTTAAAATATTTGATGGGAAAGCATTGCTCAGCCTCCATCACAGAGCAGCCTCACAGCTATGAGTGTCAGTGTGGCTCTGGGGCCAGTGGGGCAGGTGTGAGGAAAAGAAAAGAGGGGCAAAAGAAGCTTGGCAGTGCCTCCAGTTTGAATCTTCGCCCTGTGTGGTATTTATTTAATTTGCTGTTTGACAGCTTATTTAATAGCAATGATTTTTATAAATAAAGCAAATGAGGGAATCTCTTAACCTTAACAGAGCAGAAGTGCAGGTGACCCCACTGGTGACTGAAGCAGAGAAGCCATCACTACCCTTAGTGACACCAGAAACAGTATGAAACAGAGAAAGGCAGGTCCCTAATACCCCACAGCACATCCCTCAGCCAGAGCAGGAGGATGCTCTGATCACTGGCCTGCACCTCTTCCCCTTTCTCCACCTGGGACCTGTTAGCCTGAGCAATTAATCATCCCCTTCTTTTTTGGAGAAGGGCCCATACTGGCACCAGTGCATGTCACCACAGCTTCACCCCAGTCAAGGCACCCCCACACCACTTTCAACACCCTCATGTTCACCCCAGACAATCCTGCAGACACCCATGCTGTGGGGAGGTGATGGCTGAAGCAGGGCTGCCAGAGGAGCACACCTGCCCAGGGCATATCTCACTCCATGACTGCTCAGAAGCAGGTATTAATCACCACAAGCAGTTTCCACCAGCAGTTCTCACCAGCTCAGCTCAGCTGGTGGTAATTCACCTCTAGACATCCAGCACAGTGCCAGTTCTCCCTGAAGAGCCCCACTGCTCCCACTGTTGCAGCAGCCATCTGGGTTCTGTTTAATTCTCCCCTTGGGAAACTGAATTCTCACCAGAGGATTCAGGATGCCCATGATAGAGGCTTTGATTCCATTTCCAACTGCTCTCATCTTCCCAAAGGACACTGTCATTCCCTCATGCCCAGCACCACTTGGCCTCCCTTCCAGCTCCCAGAACACCTCTTTTTTTTTTT
>VWYK01100652.1:23939-45130 GCA_013399775.1 Semnornis frantzii
TTTTTTTTTTCCCTCCCAGGTATTTCCTATTGCTGCACTTTCTGGTTTGGATGCAGCAAGTATACAGCAGCCCCCACACAGACCCCACACAGACTGCAGCACTCTCCATGGCCTCTACAGGCACTGCCTAGCCTCTGGCGGGAATCTGTGAACAACCTACCGACTAATTAGTAATTAATTATTGGCACATCTCTACTGCTTCCTTTCCAGGCTAGCAGAGCATTTTCCAAGCACAGAGGAACTAAACCTCCCTGGTCCTCAGAGGAGTGCAGCACACTGAACACTGCTCTGCTGCTGAGAGCTGTAGGAAGCTGCAGTTTTGGGGCCTGAGCCCAGATCCTCATGTGCACCATGCACATTCCCAAGCTGTGGACATTTCCTACAGCTCCTCACAGCTGGGCTGATACCTGCCAGCTCCACCTGCAGCCATAGCTGCTAGAAACCAGCAGCAATCACCAACACCCCCCTCCCCTTTTTTTTCCACTCTAAACCAAGGCAGGCATTGCACTGAGCCACAGCTTCAGCCCTGAACAACGGGATTTAGTGATCTAAGCACCAGAGAGAAGCCAACAAAATTTTCACACACACCAGTGAAGACTGCAGTATGTGAGGGCTCTGAACTCCCTCAGAAGCTTCTCTTGGCTCCCAAAACTGCAGAGGGAAAAAAGCAGGACCCCCACAACCTCCTCAGCAGCAACAACGATGGCATCCTGGCTGCATAACTCTGTAGCTTTGCATTCCCTTGGCCCTCATAAATCAGAGGAAAAACAGATCAAATCTTGCTTTGCCAGATGACTGGACATCAGAAGTCAGCTATCAGAAAAAGAAATCTCTCGCTCCTTTTCCCCATAGAATTGAGATGTTTCTGAGCTTTCACTGTGATAACACCAAAAGCCCCACTCACCAGTGGAGGGACAATATGAACTTTGCAGGAGCTGGACCTGCAAGCCCATCACAGTCACTCCCTCTGTGCTTCGAGCCCCTTTCTTTTAGTTCATGTGAAATCAACAAGGCTTTCCCCAGCACATCCAAATCCAACACACAACAGACAGTTACATGATGATGCGTGGGGTGTCCAGTATGGGTATTTGCTCCTGGGCCAGATGGCCTCCAGGACCACTGCCTTTTGCAGGCACTTATGGTAGGCAAAACTCAGGGACTACTCTCCAGAAGCCCACAAACTGCAACTGTTGTTAACCTGCTCCAGAAAGGCCATTTCTGAGTTTTCACAAAGATTAAGTCCCCTAGGTAGTTTCTTGGGTTTCAAGCAGCAAAATACAGCTAACCCAGGCAGGTACCTGGATCGCCCTGGGTTGTCTCAGCCTTAGCCCACCAGGTACTAACAAAAGACTCAGAACCAGCCTGTTGGTGGTTCTCTCCTAAGTAGCCCATGCTTAGTAATGCTGCCAAGGGAGATATGTGATCACATCCCCTAGGCTTGTCTCATCTCCTCACATTTACAGCAGCAAAGAAGCTTCCACAAATGACCAGAGCTGGTGCTGGGCTTAGCAGAGATCCACAGGGCTTCATTCAGTGGTGTTGCTCCTCTGCTACTATTTTTGAAGGGAACCAAACATGAATTACCCAGAGATGGTAGCTCCTGAAGCCGAACCTCTGCATACATGTGAACAAAAAGGGAATGGGACAGAAGACATCACAGCTGCTCCCAGCCCCACTAGAAACCGATACCTCCAGCAGAGACCACAATGGGCCCAACCTACCTGC
Organism: Semnornis frantzii; assembly: GCA_013399775.1. Taxonomy (NCBI): domain Eukaryota; kingdom Metazoa; phylum Chordata; class Aves; order Piciformes; family Ramphastidae; genus Semnornis; species Semnornis frantzii. The sequence goes on from VWYK01100652.1 coordinate 25,665, forward strand.
AGGTCCCTCTTCTTCCAAGCTTTTTTGAGTCTTTATGAGCCAGATTGACCCAAGAGGCATCATCCGAAGCTCCCTGTCCCGAGATTCCCCTTTTTTCTCTGGTTTCTGGCCTCAGCCCACCTTGCCCACATCAAGCAGACAGTGCCCCAAGCCTCGTGCTGGAAGTGCTGTTGGCCCAAATGAAGCGTAACGTGATGAGTTGTCCCTAACAAAGGGGTCCTCTGTTTGGCTTTCCCATGAGGGTTATTATAGCCAGCGTTTATTTTGGACGGGTTCCAAAACATGCATTAGTGTTCCTCATCCTGTGGATTTCTGTGTGCAGCAGGAACGGGTGCAGGGGGCTTGCAGACACCACACCAAGCCCAAGGAAAGCTTTTCCAGGAGCTTGAAGTCTTCTTCCTACACACAGCCTGCTCAGAGAAATGGGCTCCAGGCATCCCTGCATGCTGGTGAAGATCCAGATTGGCCCCATCCATGCCCAGTTTGCTGAGAGGCAGGCTTAAGGATCTGCTCCTCAGCCCCAGATACACTGCTAGGGTGTGGAATAAGTCACTTTCTGTTTTTTTGTCTTGGTATAATGGTACTGAATTCCCTTCATAAATAGTTTCAGGATTAAATGAGGAAAGCAACAAGATCCCATTGTGCTGGGAGGGTGGATCTGCAGTGGTTGAAAGGATATTCTCATTCCCAATGCACAGAGCTGTTGGGTAAAGATGTCTCTCTACACTGTCCCTCACCCTACATTTGAGTTGTTCAGAGAAAGTAAACTTCACCTCTTCCCTGCAAACCTCACCTCTTCCCTGCAATCCTCACCAGCAGACCTCCCAGTCAAGGTCAGAAGCCCTTAAGTTGCATTTTGTAGCCTCTAAGCCTCTAAGCACCAGCATGGTACTGGGCAGCAGTGACAGCTGACATGGGGTGACAGCAGCCCTAGGTTGGGTGCCTGCTCCCTGTACGCTGCACCACCACTGCCACCACTGGAGCTGCTGCCACATCTCTCACGCTCACCGTTTGCTCGCCGTGCTTGCACCATGTCCTTCACTGAATTGCAAACGTCAGAGCAGGCTGCATCTGCTCCCTGTGCCGTGTTGTAATTAGGAAACAATATTATTAAACCCAGCTCCCATCCCTGCGTTCTTTTCACCTCCCCTCCTTCTTGTTCCTCTATTCTCTTCCCTTTGCAGGCTGTGGCCTTTGGGCTGAATGCTGATGAGCTCTTGTTTGGTCTAATCTGCAGTGCTTGTTAACTGTGTTGCTAATGTAGTTTCTAACCACCTGCTCTGTGGTAGCTTCCCCCACGTCCCTGTCTCCAAGCCAGTTCAGTTCCTTGGCATCAGAACCTGGCTGTTGCTCTTTTCAAATCCAGATGTTCATGGGCACAGTCTTTGCCACCCGCGTCGAGACTGCGCTCTGCCCAAGTTTGCCTGCTTTGCTGTGAAGGGTCAGCACAGCTCTCTGGAGTGTCTGTGCCACACTGGTTTTTGGGGGTATATCACTGCACAGAAGCATTGCCTATGGCTTTGAAGTTGGCCATCTACCCTTCCCCACAATTTTTTCTTGGCCAGAGCTGATGGCAAACCCTGTGATTTCTCCTGGGCCATCTGCTCCCACCCAAGATATCCAGCTGCCAGCGTGGGATGCCGGGAGATTACCATCATGCTTTGCACAGTAAAGATTTTACCTTCAATTCATGCATCTTACAGGCAAATTTCAAGTCTCAAGTGTGGGCACAACACCCACAAACACAACTACCTTTGTCAAATGAGTTGAGTGGGAAGAAGCAGATTGGAGCTGGGGAACGAGGCTGCAGGAAGGGACAGGGAAAGTCAGGCGGCCTAAAGGCTGAGATGCTCATGGAGCTGAGATCTTATGGAAATCAGGAAAATGGAGTCTCCTGTCAGTCTCCTGTCTGCAAGACAAAGCATGACTCACACTTCTTTAATAAATGCTTTGAGCCGAATGGGCGACAGCAGGACTGGAGCAGTTGAGCACTATACATGGTATCCCAGAGCATGCCAAGATGCCATTTCAACACAAGTTCAAAGGTGCCTCCCTTTTGCATGTGCTCTGCAGCTTAAGAGCAACACCCTGAGCTCCATGGTGCCCCTGACCGAGCCCCTGCAAGGGGCTGGGTATGGAAACTGGCTGCACATCACTGCTGGGGAAGCAGCTGGAAAAGGTCTACCACCTGTCAGACAGAGCAGATCTGGGGTGTGAGAGCACCATTCCACTCAAAACAATGGCCAGATGCTCAGATGGTTCAAATGGACTGCTTCCTGGGGACAAAGCAGAGCACGCTCTTCACAGCAGATGATTTAGGTTATGTTTTGGAGAGGCCTCTCATTTTAGCATCATTTTAAGCATAGAAGTAGAAGGAAAGACCTAGGAACCAAGGTTACTTCCAAAGAGAAAGTTAATAGTCATATGAAAGGGTAGCAAGTTGAAGATATCTGTACAGTTTTCCTACCTCATTTTCTCCTTTCGCTGAGCACTTTTAGGTTGGGTGATAAACTCAGTCTCCATCCCATGTGCCATCATCTCCTGGAGACACGTTTGCTGGGAGCTGCAGACAGTAATTTGCCAGGCACAATGCCGCCTTTGAACCTAGTAACTTGCAGACAATAATACTCTTTTACATGCTAATAGATAGCATTGTTCTTCAAATGCCTGACATTTACAGCAATATAATATCTGAAAAGCCAGGAACGGGCAGGGCTTCCCAAGGCAAGTGCTGAGGAAGCAGAGGGATGGAACAGGAATTAATATACAAGATTTGTGACTGAATTTCACTTCCCATTTCCTTCAATTGCTGCTGTTTCCTTCCTGTATTTCAAAGCTGATGACTTCCCTGACAAGTAATTCACACACAGGCACACAGACCAAACCCCCAAACCCAGTGTAAATATAGCAGGAAGCGTAGCTGGGCTGTAAATCAGCATCATCCACCTGGAAGCTTTGCTGGCTGGTGTCCAAACAAAAGACCGGAGCCAGGGATAAGTAGTCCTGCCTAACATCAGAGAGGCAGGAGGCAGGAATGACTGTCTGGAGAAGATGTTTGCTCCAAACAGATGAACAAACCTGTTGTTATTTGTTATTGTTCTTAACCAGCCTGTCTCACTGCACATGTTTAAATGGATTTCAGACTTCCCTTATTATATGTAACAAATATCTGTGTCCAGATGTGAAGTGAGGAGCTGTTTCTCTCAGGACCAGTACTTCAAGCCCCAGTGAGGGTTGTGCAGAGAGGCATCTGTGCACGTGGGGCAGTGGGTAAGGGATACCTGTGTTTCTTGTTTGCATCCCTGCCCACCAGCAGATACTGCTTGTCTGCTTGAGCCACACAAAATCACAGAATGGTTTTGGTTGGAAAAGACGTTTAAGATCATCAGGTCCAACCACTGACCCAGCACTGCCAGGTTACCATTAAATTGTACCCCTCAGCACCACATCTCCATGGCTTTGAAACTGCTCCAGGGATGGGGACTCTACCACTGCCTTAGGCAGCCCAGGCCAGGTCTTGACAACCTTTTGAAGGAAGTGTGGTGGCACTACAGTCACCAGATGCAACCAGGTGAGGTTGGCAAGAGTCAGGTGACTTGCTGATGGCCAGCCACGTGGCAGGAAAATCTATGGGGAGATGATAGGCAACAGCTCTAAAGGGGATGCCACAAGGTGCGATGCATGTGGAGGGAGGAGGCAGAGAGCAGAACTGGCATTTGACCCAAAAATCCAGGTGATTCCTTACAGTGGTCCAGCCCTGCCATGCATCCAAAAATCTTCTCAGCAACATTCCTAGCAGAGGGGAGGGCTTGAAGAATAGCAAGCCTTGTGTTCTTGGCTGAGACAGGAGCAGAATCATGCCGTGATGTCTACTGACTAAATCTGTGCTACTGCTGCTCTCATTTGTCTTTACAGTTTTGGAGGAGATGCAGATGGCCCTTTAAATACTTGCAAGGCCTGCAACTTTTCCAGGGTATTTTTTTCCTCTCTTTTTTCCAAGCTACTTGGCTGCCTGCAGTAATTAATATTATCTAATGGGATGAAAAGCAAAGCAAAGTGTTCGTATTTCAGATTATTCACACAAACAAAAATGTAAACAGCTGTCTCTGAGAGAGAGGGAAGAAATGAGCTCTGAGACAGGACTCTAGAGGGTTGAGCTGCCTGGTGCCATCTCAAGCTTGCTCCAGGATATTGGATGCCCACTGGGTACAGCTACATGTGAGAGATGCTATGAAGCCATGTCCTGTCAAAGAAGGCCATGGGCACCTCCAGGAGACTCCATCCAGAGGGTTTTACTCCCTGGAGAACCTCAGTTCCCACAAACCCCACTCCCCCCAGTGCTGCTGTGCTGAGACATGGCCATGCTCAACTGAGCAGCTCAGCCTAGCTGAAAAAACACAGAGATTTGGGGAAGCACATGGAGATAAAATTCCCCCCCCTTAAACTGCAGCCACTTAGTTCCAGATCTATTCTTGGGTAACATTACAGGATCACAAAGGCAGGTGATCTCAAAAAACATGAAAGGAGTAGCAGAAGGGCAGATCAATAGCTTGGCTGGGCTGTGGCAGGCGGCTCTGGTCAAAAGCAGCCCTAAGAGAGGCCCCAGCAGAAGTGTCCCTGGTTCCAGAGAATAGCTCTGTAATGGCCTGGGCTCCAAGCTGATGCATTGTACCGTTCTGGAGGAGGCATTGGCTTTCAAACGGAGCAGATAACCTCAAGAGGAGTTAATGAAGCATTTCCCTTTGTGCTCCCCTGCCTTTGCCCCTTCGCTTGCCCTTTGGGCATAGGACCCCTCTGCTCCTCTCCTGCTGTTGTGCTGTTTGTCTTGACTTCCCTTAGATCTTGAAAGAGGCTTTTCCTCCTACGGTGTTTGTAAAGATACAGTTACTTTTTTTCAAGAGATTTCACAACAAAAGTTTCTGCTTCTGAGGCTGTGGAAAGAACTGTGGAGTTGTTTGGCCTGTGCCTGTCTCCTGCCAGGCTCTTTGCAGGGGATGAGGATAGGAGCAGCTGGGGAAGGCAGAAGAGGAGAAGGCAACCATGGGGAAATTGTTCCAAAAGAGCTGGGAAACAACATGTGAGTCTGCCTGTAGCAGATGAAAATATCTAAGGAAGAGCTGGAAGTGCTGACTGCTAACAAGGGAGGTTGGATTTGCTCAGAAATGTGTGGTTAGATGTGGCTCTGGGTGAACTAATGAGTGTGAGTGCTGCAAGGCTCTGGAAGGAGCCTGTTACTGCAGGAAGAGAGGATTGCTCCATGCGTTTGATGAGGACACTGCAGTTCTTTGGGCAGTGAACATCTGAGCTTGTGAACCACAGGGCAGCCTCAGATGCAGGGGAATGGCAGAGCCCTGTGCTTGCACTAAGCAGGACAGAGCTCTGCCTGTAAAACCAGAAAGCTCCACTTCCCTTCTTCCCTCTGGGGTGCCTCAGCCATCATCAACTCGATGGCTTCAGTCCCTCACCCTCTTGAACATAGCAATCAAATAACTCATAATATTATAAGTCTTATACTCCAGATGACCAACAACAAGTCCCCTGTTTTTATTGCCTTAAACACAGGCAAAAGACACCAGGAGGCCGGGGCAGGAGAAGGTGCTGTGCACTCCTCAGGGTGGCAGAAAACAGCAGCAGCAGATTATCAGATACTGTCTTGTTTGCAGAGCTCTCATGGCCAAAGTGGGTCACCAGACATAGGATCTGCCTTTCTGCTTGCCTTTCTTGGTGGCTCAGCTGTGCACATGCTCTGCTGGGCTGGCAGCTAATCTGCTTTGACACCATATACCTGTGTGTAGTTTGTGTGCCTTGCTGGGATGGGATCCTTTCTCACATTTTCCCTTGCAAGCCATCATTATGTGAATGCACAAAGTAAATGATAACACACAGAATAAAGAATAATAGTGAGCAGATCTTGGGAATATCATCTGTGCACTTTCTACTGCATAAACACGTCCAGTTTTGTCACCTGGCTGTGAAGCCAAGGTGCTTGGCATTTCAGGACTGCTCTTGATGGCTGGAAAAGGGGTCAAATCCACCCCCCCTCCCCCAGCACATTCACAGCACCTGCTTGCTCCTGGAAATAGCATTTCTTTCTCTACCCTCCAGCCTGGCTCATCATGTGGCTGGGCATGCAGATTAAACAACTTTCTGAAGTGACAGAGGACATTTGGGACACCATCAGGAAGAATCCACACTGGAGGAGGTTTTGCTTCAAGCACAAAGTGTTGCAGATGCTTTATGACGATAAAGCCAAGATTTCCTTTTCAGGAGAACAGCTGATGATGACCCTTGTGTTGTCAGCCATCCAAGACCTCAGTGCTGCATGAGCTCTGAAGAGTAACATAACTCGTGTGGCCTGTGCTGGTTCTCATAGCAAGGATGAATTTCATCCTTGGTAGCAGAGCCAGAGGATTCCAGTGCAGTGCTGTGTTGGCTGTGTTCACACATCTCTGTGTCTGCTGCAGACAGACTGGTTGGGGATCTGAGACCTGACAAGGACTTTTCTGCCAGCCAGAAGAGACTTTGGAAAGTTCCAAAATTCTCTGCGAGAGTCAGGCTGGAAAAAAATACTTTGTGCTTGGTCAAACAGATTTTAATAATTGAAAACATTTTTGTTTTCATGTTGATTTATTTTATGTTCTAAAATTAGATATATATAAAAAATTTGTTTAAAAATGGAAAACCTCGAGATAACTCATTCCAAAAGTTTGGAAAGAGGATGTTGTGGCTTGATAGGAGCAATGTGTTTCTTCTTCTGTCCCTGAACTGATGCTTCTGTGGAATGGCCATGGGCTTTTGATGTTTTTATTTTGATATGCTTGCCTTGTCCAACAGAATAATGACTCTGTTAAAGTGCTTTTTTTTTCCCCCAAGCACCTGCACCTCTTTAAATCAGAGCTGCACTTTTGCTCTTTGTGGGTGAGCTGCTGTGGGCTCCATCACCATGGATATTCCTTGTACAGGCTCCATGGTGCCAACAGAGACATTGTTCATTGGAGGGAATGTGCTTTATGTAACTTCCTGGCTAAGAGATCATTTCCCAAGCTGATGTTAGAGCCACCAAGCAAATCTCTTGGCTGCACAGAAACATCCATGTAATACAAGGCTGGGGAGGGGAAAGCTCAGATCCAGCTTAGACAGTACAGTGAGCCAAACTGCAGCCAAAACACAGGGCAGAGCTTCAAAACTACTCCACTAGCTGTCAGGTTAGGGCCTTCTGCTTGCTTTCTAGCACCCATAAGGTAGCCTGCAAGTTCATTCATAACTGCAAACCTGATACTTGCAGGATTCATACAGGACAACTCATCAAGAGTTTGGGTGAGGAAAGCAGGCAGGACTGTGCAGGGCCTAATTTTCTGCAGTCTTGCCCATCACACAGTTGCTTATGAGGCTCCAGGGCTGGCTGCCAGTGCTGGGTGATGCACAGGACCCTGCACGGGCTGAGTAGCTCTCCCAACATCTCCCCGGGCTCTCTGCATCTCTGATTTCAGCTCCAGCTCAGCAATGCAGCCCCACACGGCCATCCTTCCCTGCTTGCTCATACTTGTGGTGTGAGTAATTTGCCCCCAAGCCTCCCCAGCAGGTCACACAGCCTCTTGGGCTCACCAGAAGAGGGTCACGACTTGCTGCTGCCTTCACGGCTCCAGCTTGATTGCTCCCTGCTGCGGTCAGTCCCGAAGCCAGCCAGGATTTGGGCTGTCATCTCCCTGGAGCACAGCAGTGTTCTGTGGATACTGCTGTAGCAATTGAGTTTCAAAGAGAAAAACCCTCTTCTAGGACAGCCTGTGTGGCTGAGGTTGTGATGGGGCACTACAACACTTTGTCTATAAGGCAGTGTCTATGCCAGCTGCTGGGTTTTCTCGGCAACAACTGATGTCATACAGCAAGCTCTAGTGCAAAAACTGAATTACACACAAAAAAAGCCCTAAGTTAAATAGCTGACAGCTTCTGGTCATTCCCTTGAATCCATGTCCATGACAATGCCCATGGTTTGGTGGCTGCTGTCTTGCATTGTCCAGGCTGATCCTGGGAGCTCACTCCAGGGATGCAGTGAGGATAAATCTCATGTGCAGGCATGGGAGATCTCATGAAGACAGGTATTAGGGAAATGTTACCACTGAGAGACTTGACAAATACATTCTCATAAGGCTGGAAATTTGCCTGCCTCCTCCTGGGTTTTTTTTTTTTTTTTTTTTTTTTTTTTTTTTTTTTTTTTAAATCAGAAACCAAAGCACAGAGAAGTGTTGCTGACCTAAAGAATGGCTTCTCCTCCTGAGCCCAACACTGGATTTGCTGAATAAAGGGTGAGGACACCTTCTGAACTGAGCTGGCTCACTTCATGCCTGGTGCAACACCTGGACAAGGCCTCCTGGCTGTTTGTAAGACTCAGGCACACAGCCAACAAATCTGCAGCCTTTGAATTCAACACCCCCCTCTGCCTCCAGAATCAACAAGAGCTTTGTTCATTTCTGGACAGATGAATTTCCAGCCCCTACCCTGATGTGAGGCACCATCAGTGTTGTTATTCCACTAAATTAGAGCAGAATTGTTATCTTTTGTTTCCCTTTTCACAAAACCACAAATCCCCCCCCCGGCCACCTGTGGGATCAGTCATGGACCTGAGGCTGCAGGTGGGAATCACGTTGGGTTCCCAGGACAGTGTTTCCTCTGGCAGCCATGCCACCTTTCACCTTTCTCTTCACACCTTTAATAAGTATTTCTTTGAGGTGCTGTACACAATGAGGAAATATGTTACCAAGGCAATGGAAAATCCAGACTCCAAATTGCAGATTTCTTCTCCATCAAGACCTGGAGGGGAGGGAGACAAAAGGCTGAGTAACTGCTGAATTCAGCAAGGGCTGCATGAGGCTGGTATGAAGGTTTGAATACCCCACATCATTAACTCTGGCAGCAACTATTCATCATGTAGGATGCTGTCTCTCTTCTGTGTCACTGGAGGGTTTGCATGGGCAGCCATGCACAGCCCCAGTGGGATGTTCTGTGTAACATCACTTCTGATCCCAGCCTGGTCTAGCAGAAGGTGTCCCTGCTCATGGCAGGGGGGTTGGAACAAAACAATCTTTAAGGACCCTTCCAACCCAATCCAATCCAACCCAACCCATGATTCTCTGATTCTGCCCTGGGCATTGGGTGAGCTGTGTGAGAAGGCTACTAAACTGGGGAGCCCAGCAGTGGAGCCACAGGTCTTGGCACTGCTGTTCAGTGCAGGTACAGCAGCACTGCCTTGTCTTTGACTCCTGAATCTGGCCCCTGAGGAGTGGGAATGTTGGGTGACTCATTACCCTGGCAGCTGTGCTGAGCTAGCCCCTATGGTGGGGTTTAGGAGGGCGCTGCCTTTTTCACGGGGCTCAAGAGAGGACTGGAATGTGTCCCTGCACCCCAGGATCACAGTCCACCCATTTGGTGGGATGCATCCTGGTCAAGGATCCCACCTTTTGAGCCCTCTGCGGGAGCCTGGCACCATTGCCCGGTCGTGGCACAGAGAGAGGACTGCCCACCTGCCCAGGAAGTGCTGTCACATCACCCCCTGAGCCGCGTTCCCCCCGGGGACGCTTTTGTTGTGAATGGGCTCGCTCCGGCGCCGCAGGCAGATGTTGCACAGCTGGGCGCGCTGCGTGGAGCAACACTGACATGCAGCGGTGGGCTGCTGCCATCTCCTCCTGCCTCCCCTGCCCACCCACCGCACGGCCACAGCAGCGGGACGGACACAAGCCAAGCCTCACCTCATTTCCTGAAAAAGAGCAATTTCCCAGCGGAAAAAGCATCCTTTTTGTCCTGAAAATGTCCTGGCCACAGAGAAATCAGCTGCTGGGCAAAGAGAAGGGAATTGTCGGCAGCTCTCCAGTAAGAAGCAGTTTTCCCAGGGTGTTATTTAGATCTCTTTAAATAATAATGCTTATAAATGACCAGGCTGCTTGCAGCTCAGAGGCTGCTGCTGGGCAGTTGTTCCCAGCAGTGGGTGTATACTCTGCAATGCTGAACTGGGAGAGGAATAGAGGCCTGAGGAGAAGTCTTTCAGGTATTTCAGCTCCCAGGAGCTCTGGGCGTGATGCTGGCAGCTATGTTGCCCCAAAGAGCTTGGCTTGATTACGTGCCCATGATGAAAATCTTTCCCTTTTACCAGTACTGATCTCCTTTGAAACCCGTCCAGGGAAATGGCATGAGGTTGGGGCTGCCCTGGCTGCCAGGGCTTCCCAATGCTGTCACTGTGCTCACTGCCCAGTACACAGTCAAGATAATGTCAGCACATATGGCACCTGGATATGACCCAAGTGTGGCCAGCTGGCTCCATCCTCTGCTCTGCAAGGGTCTTCAGACTTGAGCCCAGCCGTAGATGGATGTCTGCCACCCTTGAGAGCCAAAACCCGGGAGTGGTGATAACAGGGAATGGGAGAAAAGGAACAACAGGGAAATAGTAACATCCGATAAAAAAAACAACAACAGCAACAACAAAACAAAAAAAAAAAACTCCCACAAAACAAACCAACCAACCAAACAAAAAAACCCCAAAAACCCACAACCACCACAGACCAATAAACAAACAAACAAACAAACAAACAAACAAACAAACAAACAAACAAACAAACAAACAAACAAACAAACAAACCCACCAAAAACCCCCAAAACTCTCTCTAGTCTCAAGTTATAGGTCAGTATTCAGCATTTATCAAAGACCAAATGAAGCTATTACAGCTTAGATACATGTGGAATTGGAGAACTTCAGTGAGGAACACCTAGGAAGGAAGAAGGAGCTCCAGCCTTAGCAAAGGGAGCCCTCTGGTCTGGTTTGGCTGTATATAAGGATGTGGGCAGTTGTAGTGGAGCATCAGCTTGGTAGAAGCTTCCTGGTGATGTGTGATGGCTTAGCCAAAAGTCTGAGTGAGATTCTTGGGTGGTGGGAGGGGAAATGGTTAGTAGGAGCTGAGAGAAGATTTTGCCTTCTTGTGGGACTAGGCAGACTGGGAATTTTGCATCCAGCTCAGGTGTCTGTATTTAAGAGAGCGTGTTGGAGAGTGTTGAAAAGAGCTATAAAAATGATTGAAGCACTGGAGAAAAAAACCTTAGAGGGGGGAGAACTTAAAGACCTCCATCTGTTTGCATTATTAAAAAAAGAGGTTGAGAGGTGACTTGATGACAGTGTAGAAATACCTTCACAGGGAGGAAAGAGTGAGCAGTGCAGGTTCTGTAATCTAGCAGAGGGGGTAAACACAAATGGATGGCTGGAAGCAAAAGCCAGATGAAGTCAAACTGGAAATTAATCACCTTCATTGTTTAAACTCCCCCCCAAAAAACCCCAACAACCAAAGGGTCCAATATTTTGGAACAAATCCAAAGGAAAATGGTGGAGTTTGCATTCTTGGTGTCTTGAAGTGAAGATCAAAGTATTTTCTGAAAGATTTGTGTTAGCCAAGGCACAAACTAACAACGTGTAGGGGCCAACCCAGTGGAGATCACTGGGTTTAGGTGATTATATGGATACACTCAGAGTAAAACAACTGTGTGGACACACTCAGTGATGAAGTGACATCCCAAAGGATGCTCTAACATTTACATTTGGGCTTTTAAGCAGGACTAATGAAGAACATTAACTCAGGAGCAAGAATGCAGCCAAGAAAAGAAACAAAATAAAAATCCATCATGGGGCTTTATTTTGTTTACTGGCTTTTAAGAGGGGGAAAAAAAAAATCAAACCCAAACCCCAAACCCAACAATCAGAGGCAAAGCAAAAGCAACCCCTTGGCACAGATATCTGCATGCCTGGCCAGGGTACAACTGGCCAGAGGAATCTGCTGTAAGTGGGTGGACGAGTAGCTTCCCGAGTTAATGAAATCAGTTTAAGAAGGGCTTTAGCTGCACTGGTGCAGAACGTACTGGTAATGAGAGCCTGGAGGCCCTTCCGAGTGGAAACGCCAGAACTGGCTTTGGGAGGGTGGGATTTTCCCTACCCTGGGCGCACATCTGGTCTTTTGTTCTGGACAATAGGAAGGCCCCTTCCTCTGTGCTCCCGCCCTCGCTGCCGTGCCTGGCCCTGTTCCCACCAGCTCAGCCTGCTCCCAGGCTCCTTCCCTGCGGCCCCCACTCCTGGCAGCTGAGAGCAGCTGGACACGCTTGGATTTTGGGATGCGGTGGTCCCTGGTTTCGCCGCCTTTTTGTAGTGGTAGAACTTGGTCACAAGTCCTTGTTGGAGAGGCAGAAATCATAGAATCATAGAATTATTTTGGTGGGAACAGACCTCAAAGATCATCAAGTCCAACGGTCAACTGAAGGCTACCATGGCCATGAAACCATGTCCTGGAGTGCCGTCCCCACATGTTTCCTGAACACCTCCAAGGATGGCAACTCCACCACCTCCCTGAGCAGCCTATTCCAGTGCCTGACCACTCTTGTGGTAAAGAAATTTTTCCTAAAATCAAATCTAAACCTCCCCTGGCACAATTTCAGGCCATTTCTTCTTGTTCTATCACCTGCAATAAGAAGTTTTGCTTTGTGGGCTGATGGATCATCCAAGGTTAGAGGGAAATGGCCACTAAATGTCTCACCAGCACCTTTATGAATATCAAGGAGCTTCTGTCCTGCATTCACACTGAGACTTTCCTAAATCGTGCAGGGGAATGAAAGCTCTGGCAGCTGAAATGGCCTAATGCTGATGGCATCTCATCCCAAATGCTGCACCTAGTTGGGCTTCAGTCTAGTCTGATCCCAGCTCCAGCGTCATCCCCCAGCCCCATTCCTCATGTGATGCTGCAGCACCAGCCCCACTGCCAGCTGGGATGAGCCACAGCCTTACCAGAGCCTCCTGGGGATCCCTTAAAACAAACAGGTGGTAAAACTCAGACACCAAAATTAGCCTTGAGCATTCTGGGAAGGAGCTTGGGCTCTGGGGAGAGCACCTGGTTCAGTGTGGCCAGTTCCTTTGTTAGAGAATGGGGAAAGAGTTGTTTAATTTGATCTCTTATTTCCTCCCATCCCACATCCCAGGTCTTAAAATGCTTGCAACGTTCAATGAAAAAAAAAAAAAAAAGCTGAGCCCTGGAGTGAAAGGCAAAATGCATGTCAGTGGCAGAAAGCAGGAGAGATTGCAAGTGTTAGCAGTGCTTTAGGATGGGTACTAGCAAGAGATTTGCTAACAGGCTCTGGAAGAAAAGCCTTTTATCAAAAGAATTGTATAATCTCTAGTAGCTCAGTGTCTCATGCTGGAGGACTTCCTCCTCGGTCTGCCATCAAACAGCAAGAGGATTTGCTGCTCTCTTCTGTGGATGTGTAGTATGGAAACCCTTCCCACACTGCTTTTCTAAATCTTGTTTGAAGGGATGCTCCTCAGCTCCCACCGAGTGTCAGGATTGTCCCTGTTTTGTGCCACGCATTCGCAGAAGCAGAAATAAAAAGTGGAACAGAAAGCACCTGCCATGGAGTGAGGCCTCTCAAAATCAGGAATGCAGCACCCATGGAGCCTGGGACTGGTGAGAGACATCTAGAGGGAGGATGCTGGAGGATACATTGGAGAAGAAATACCCAGAGGCATGTTTCAGACTGTTTCAGAGGCAAGAAAAAAACTTCTGAGTGTGAAAAAAAGGCATGCATAGTGGGAAAGAGAATGGAATGGTGTGTGCAGCAAGGACTCTGTATGTGTGCACAGACATGGGATGTTGTGCACAAAAGGGGAGTGGGAAGGACAATCCGCAGGTGGGAGCCTGGAGCAGCTGCTGGTGGGTGCACATGGGTGTGACTGCAGTCATACCAGCTTCCCAGAGCCTCTGAGAGATGCACTGGGCTTGTCATCCCCAGGCTTGGACCAGCTCCAGGGGATTTGCCCCTCTTTACAGCCCCATGGGGAGCTCAGCTGCAAGTAAAGCTCTTTTGGCAGCAGGAAGGGTAGGAAGGGTTTCAGTGGAAGTGCCTGTTATTGGAGAGTGTGGTTTTGCTGAAATCAAACCATTTTGTGGGATCACGTAGGAAATTATTGACGGAGAAAAATATCTGAACCATTCGTTTTGACCTTCAGAGGATAATTTTTTTCCCCAAAGCATTTCATTACAACAAATTGCTCCATTTACTTTTCATGTTCCCACTCAGACTGATTTCATTTCAATCTTCCGTATGTGCAAAGTGCCAGTTCCTGGGCTGCATCCTGAGCCTGCCGACAATGCTGTGCTCCAGCTGCACCTGAGGCACCCTCCTTGTCTGCTGAGCCTCAATGCAATTCTTCTCACTCAACGCTTCCGAAAACCTCCTCCAGCAAATCTGGGATGGACAATAGGATTTGGAGATGAAAACACATTTTAAAGGCCCAAAATTGCCCGTGGAACAGAACCATAGAATCACAGCATTGTAAAGGTTGGAAGACACCTTTAACTTCATCAAGACCAACTGTTAACTCAGCACTGCCAAGTCCACCACTAAACCATGCCCCTCAGCACCACAACTACATGACTTTTAAACCTCTCCAGTGAAAGGGATTCCACCACTTCCCTAGGCAGCCTGGTCCAGGGCTTGAAAACCGTTTTGAGGGAGAATTGTTTCCTAATATCCAGCGTAAACCTCCCCTGGCACCAGCTTCTGAGCGATCAAGGTCAGTAGTGCAGAGCTGTCCCTCCCTGGTTAGCTCTTTTGATCCAACCTCTCAGAGAGGAGCAATAAACACATGCTCTGGCAAATTATTCACTCTTTTGCATTTGTAGGACATTTTTGATGGGAAAAGGAGCTTAGCTTTACATTTGTGTGACCTCGATGTGCTTAAAGTTAAGCTGCTCTTTAAGTATGCGCAGATTTGGGACCTATTAGTGGTGCACACACCACCAGTGAGTCCTGCTCCTTGCTCCTGCCAATGTTCACCCCTGCAAGAAAGGGAGATTTGGCTGCAAATTGCATTTGTTTGGGATGACGACAGACATGAGCTAAGGCTGGGTTTGTTTATGCTCACGGTAGGAGCGGCGGCTGCTGTGGCACGTGGCATTTTGCAGCCCTGTTGGCTGGAGACATGACTTTTTTTTTTTTGCTGTCTGGGAAGTTGCAAGAAAAACACCAGACATTTGCTCTTTCATCACTGTAGTTGCTCTATGTAATAATAATAATAATAATAATAATAATAATAATAATAATAATAATAATAATAATAATAATAATAAAAGTTGTGTGAGACTTTCAGAGGCTGCAGGGTGGCTCATTGCCAGGGTAAAGGGATGCCCATTCCCAGCTGTGCCCACAAGGCTCCTCCTCGGAGGGTTTACAGAGAGCCAGAGGGAGAGATGCTCAGCACCATGGTCATGGGACTGTCCCAGGCTCATGCCGGGAGCATTCAGCCAAATGCATTTGTAAAGCAAAGTCTTTATGGAGACACATGCAAGGGTAAATTCCCCTAAAGCACCGCATACAAGGCAACCAGACCCCAAAGAAGGAGGAATTTGTCACCTCATGGAAGCCCAGTCACGCTGCAGATGTTCTTCCCTTTCCCAAGGTGGGGCTCCTAGTCTCTGCTCACTGACTCTCACCACCAGCAGGCACATGCCTGAGGAAAAAAATCTCCAGGCTCCATTTTTAATTCACTCACTTTCATTTATATTCAAATCAGAGGAAAATGCAGGCACTTAGCTAAGGCAAGGCTGCTGCTTCAGAACAACCACATAGAAGGGGAGTGTGTGTGTGTTATTTTTAAAATATGTGGAGAAAGAGATGAAGACACAGAGCTCTGCATTCTAATTGTCATCTTCTAGTTGCTGGTGTTGGCCTGGTCATGAACACAGAAGGATTTTATAGTTCTTTGCTTCCCAGCACAGACACTGTTTACTTGCCTCCAGCAGTGAAAAGAAAGCCATGACTCCTGTTCGTGTTGTAAGGCAGTTCCTGTGTCACAGGTTTGCAGAGGTGCTTCTGAGGATTTTGCCTCTCAACCACTCTGATGAATAAAGCAAATGATAAATGTGCATGTGGAGTAACGCAAATATTCACTGAGGAGGCACAGCCAACTGAAATATGGATCTCCATCAAACCAGGGCAATGCCTGACAGGGCTCTGCAATGAGAGGGGAGAGCATCCTCCTCAGAGGCAAAGATGCATTGAGATTCATTGAGCTGAGCTCTTAAATGAAGGTGGAAAAGTTTCCAGTATGGTGTGCAGCTCAGAATCCCACGCTAGGTGCTCTGACAAAGCACATGAGGGTCTCACTAATAATCCTTTGCATTTAAAGCATCATTTTGCCCTAAAAGACAATCCTGATGTGCTTACAAGTGACAGTGCCCTTTTGCAGAGTGCTTTTGAAGCAGCCACATGCTACCACCTACACACACTGGCCAGGTTGTGATTTAGCTTTGTTTCTCAGTCCCCACGGCAGATTTGTGCAGCCCCATCATTTCTGGGCTCTGCCAGCCCCAGAGCACAGGGGACTGTCAAAAACTGCTTAATACAAGTTGACTTAATGGGAGTTGTGCAGCAAAAATGCTGCTGGGTGCTTTGAAAGCGAAATCTGTGGTGAGGATTCATTACTCCTGCATTGCAATTAATGATAATTAAAAAAAAAAAAAGGAAAAAAAAAAGTTTTTGTATCGTGTGTGCCAGAATTAACATCTCATTGAATTATCAAAGCTTTCAAGCAGTGGGTGGCGGAGAGAGTGGCTTGGGGCTTGCAAATAGGTCAGAAAAAGAGCTGGTTGCTAAATATCTGATGGAAACTTTCCACCAGGGAAGGAAATCTTGCTGATTTGATGGAATAAGAACAATTCTGGGGAGGGTGTCGATATCCTTAAAACTTAGGAAAAAAGCAGTTGCCTGCTCACAACCTGGGTTCTGTGTCTGTCCTGCTCACTCCCCGAGGATCCATCCTGCTCAGACGTGCAGTTCTCACCTTCTCGCTGCAAAATGAAGCCATAAAAAGAGGGGAAGCATGAAAATGTCAATATCGTGGAACCAGTGCAAGTCTGCTCCATGCCTCTGGCATCCCGGCTGGATGCCCTTGCGAGCAATCAGCGGCTTTTCGGGAACTTTTTTTTCTTCTTCTTTTTTTTTTTTTTTTGAGGGGTGGCTTCAGGTTGGGGATGGTTTGGGTCCGGTGCTCAGGGCTCTGGAGCACTTGCAACTATATTTGACATCAACAGGGGGAGCGGCGAGTCCTTGCTGAAGCGGTCCCGGAGCAGGGCCTGGGGCACGGCACCGCACCAGAGAATCACACAGTCACAGAATGTTTTGGGTTGAAGGGACCTTCAAAAGTCGTCTAGTCCAAAGCTCCTGCCTTGAGCAGGGACACCTGCAGCTAGACTAGATTGCTCAGAGCCGCATCCACCTGGCCTGGAATGTTACCAGGGATGGGGCTCCTACCATCTCTCTGGGCAACCTGGGCCAGGGTCTCACCACTCCCAGCATAAATAAAATTCCTCCATTCACTTCACCCAGCACTTGCCACAGCCTCTTGCCAGATTTTGACACAGGCTTTGCCTGGCACTTGCAAGGCAGACTGGCAGCTGTGGTACCTGCTGGTGGTCTCTACCACATGGGAATTCACCCCTTGTGATTTCTACCCATGCTGCCACTAGAACATGGCATTACCACAAAGGCTTTGGGGGTGTGTATTCTACCAATACATCAGAGGCAGTCAGATTGCTGGTTGCCGTTGCTGTTTGTTTCTCATGGTAAGTCAGCACTGAAATAAACCAGCCGGGACTCTCTGGCTTTGCACCTGATCCAGTCTCCGAGGTCCTGCTTTTCATGGGTCCTGCTGGGACAGAGATGCCCCAAGGATGTCTGAGCCAGCCAACATGTTCCTTCCTCCCTCCTGTGTCAGGGTGACAGCGTGGAGGCACCTGAGGATAAAGAGATGAAAGGTTGTGACAGGCTTAACTGCTCCTCCCAAGCAGAAAATCAGAATATAGTATTTTGGAAACCAGATGAGCAGCTCTGTCTGCCTGTGCTGTGTGAGTTCTTGGGAGGAGCAGCCTGAGCCAGGAGATGGGCACGGGGTCCATTCTTTGGCTGCTGAGTCTGTGCAGTTTTTATTTAAATTGAAGGAATTTCTTTGTTCCAGACATCTCCTTCTTTAACAATCATTCCTTTGCTTGGCTTCTTCCTTCCCATTCCACAGACAATAATCTCGTGTGGATTGCTGTAGGAGAGACCTGAGCAGCACACAATTCCCTCTCTGCAGCTACTGTATTCACCCTGATCCAAGAGGCTCCTCAATCCCTGTGGGGAGTGACAGGTTGATGATGATTACAAAAAGCAGATCTCAGAAGGGTTTCTCTCCATGAGGGAAACGGTGCAGCAGAGCTGCTGGGGAATAATAATTACATTATTATGCAGGAATAAAGTCCCATTTATTTCTAAGAAGAGGATGGATATAGGGGAAGGGTAGTGAGTTACTGCAGAGTAATCAGCCCACAGCAGCTGTGCCGGTCAGAGTTTCCCTGGTAGACAACCCCAAAACACTGCACTAGAGAAGGACTGGCAGCCTAGATTGTGTGATGGGTGAAGGTGGGGCTGTCTAATCTCAGAGACACTTGTCAGCATCCATTGCTTCCTGCAAGAGCAAGAGATGAGCAAACACTCTCCTAGCGCTGCAACTGACCTATGGGCAGGGACAGCAAGCCAAGAGCTCCCGTGCCCCCAGTGCTGTGCACCTTCCCGCAGTGGGATGCGTGGAGACAGCTGCTGCCCATGCGGCTCCATACGGCCCACCCAGCTGCTCGGGCACACCCCGGCGAGCCGCCACGTGCCTTTGTGTTGATCACAGCAACGCTGTCCCCACCGTACCAGGCTGGTGGCACACGCCCGCGTCTGGCTTCAACGCGTGTGAACCAGCGATCACCCAGTTGGGGTCCATAAATAATTAATATATGTGTCACTCTGCTTCCTCTTCCTCGCTCCGCTACCCATCCCTCTTGAGGAGGATTTGTCCAAGGTCACTCCTGGTGTCCACCTCATCAGGACCCTGGATGGTCGGCAGCCCGAGTGCTCTCCCAGGTTTCATTGTCCTTACAGCTGGTTCGTGGGAAACAGCCCTGGAGATGAGCAGCACAAAGGGGAATGGGATTAAGGCGGGCGTGGGGACGGGCTATGGAGATGATAGAGGCGGGAAGGGCGAGATGGACAGAGGTTACTGCGGAGGGTGGGGGTTGTCTTGTGTTGAGAGGGTGGTGACACCCCCAACCCGCTGGACCCCTCCGGAGCCCTGCACCGGTGGTTGGAGGGAGCATGCTCCGGCAGGGGTGGACTCCACTGACAACCTGCTTTGTGTCCCGCTGCGCATCCCGGCTCCTTCCTCATTGTTTTGTAAAACTGAGGAGAGTGAGGGGATTTAATTTTACAAATAAAAATAATAAAACCATGAAAATAATAAAAATATTACAAATAACAAAACATCTTAAAAATTAGCAGTGTGCGCCAAAAATACAGCACATCTAGACAGACATAAAGGACGCAGCCTTCCTTTGCTGGGGGGCTCTGAGGGGCCGGGGCCGTTA
>VWYK01100656.1:703-13454 GCA_013399775.1 Semnornis frantzii
GACTGAGAATCTAGTCTGGGTCATTTTAAAGTGTGGGGGGGCAGGGTACTCCCAAACTGTCACACTGCTTTACTTCACTCTTGTAATGCTTGGATTGATAGTGTTTTACTATTAATATTATTAATAAATTTTTAAAATCTGTCCAGTAGAACACCTTGCCACACCCTGATGTTAGCTTTACATATTTGAGAAAAACCATTTGTGCATGTATCCTTTCATGGCTGAGCCATTTTTAAGGCTTTGAAAGGTACATCTCTCACCACAGGATCACTTTGTGGAGTGTTTTAACAAATGGTACCCGTGGCTTTATTAAGGTTTTGTAATTTGCAAAAAACTTTTTCAAAACACACACACACACACATATATGTATACAAATAAAATGCTTTCTAACCTTGTTTTTCAACAAGTGAGCTGACTTTAATATATAATATTAACTATATTCATTATAAAAAGTGGTGTTATATTTTATTTAGGAGGCAACAGAAATGAGAATGACAAGCAGTATAATAACAGTGATTTGCAATAAACTGTAGGAGCATTATGCTGCTCTCTTTCACTGGTGAGTGCAGATTTCTTTCTGCTAAGTTCTTAATGGCTCATACAGGCCTGAATTATTTCAGAAGTTCACTAAAATGTTTATTACGTTTTAAAAAAGCTCTAAGTGCCTCCTGAATGTTAAGGATTTTTCAAAGTCATAGTTAACACTCTCAACTTCTTGGGAAAATACAATCAAATATAGAAATAAAAATATCTTGCTATGGGTCCCCAAAATTACTCATTCAACTTCAAAAGTATTGCTAAACATCAAAATAATTATGCCAGAACTAAACGGAATTGGTATCCGCTCCACGTTGCCATGGTCCTGTCAGTCATCTTCTCCAGTGTATTTTCTACTCTAGGACATACTGTCAGCAGTGTAACAAAGTTTACACAAAAATATCTGTATTATTCTGGTGTATGCAAGAAAACAAGTTCCTCTGGAAGCATGTACTGTCTGAAGTTACAAAGCAGTTTCCAGCCAAGTAGGTCAGATGTAGGTAGTCAGGATGAATTTTCCTCCTATCGCCTGTCCAACTCAACATTCATAACTACCCTTGGGCTCAAAATTTGGCTCCTTAAATTAGGACTGTAAAAGGCAGAAGCTTCAACATCCATGTTGTGTTCCTCAAGTACTCCTGAAGCACAGTCACAACACCAGCTGCATCCTGCATCCTCTCAGCAGAGGGAGTATAGGAAGTGCTGTCATGTAGTTGTGTACTGGTTGGCAAGCACCGGAACTGAGTCATCTTAATTCTATGATTCTATGATCTTGTCTTATGAGCTATTTAGCTTTTATTAGTAACACATGATGGGGGAAAAAACTATCATTCTTATGTTCAGTGCCATTATGAGCACCTAATCTTCTCTTAGATTGATAATTTATGTCAGATTTCACATGTGTTTTGCCCCACTTAAAAGAAGATGACACCCAGAGAAAGCAATTAGGGGCAAAGAATTAGTAATTATGAGTGGGAAAGTAATATGCTGTGTCAGGGCTTGTTGAGCTCAGATCGTGGTATGTCTAAGAGCAGAAAAATCCCATTCTTGCACGACCAAAGAAAATGTAATCAGCAACCACACTAAAAAAAATCTTGTTAATTACATATTTATACAATAGAGAGAAATGGAATTGGAGTTGTTCCAGGTTTTTGATTACATAAAAATGTTTAACAAAACTGTCCAATTATAACTGCACATATTTACTCAAGAGATAGAAATGGCTTCAAAGGAGATTTTCCTACCTCCAGGAAAGACATTTTTTTTTTCTTTTCAAAATAGGTTTAATCATTTACTATCACTCAACAATCTGTGACATTATAGTTTATAAATATACAAAATTAACAAATATTTTAAGATTATATGATGACATTCATCAAGTCTCTGATTTCAGCTAATAATATCCTGGAACTGAAGGGTGACATGCCTTCTAGGAAAGACAAAACTGTACTGGAAAAGCATACAGAAGGTCCTCAAAAGTTTGTTTTCATACAGTCTGACTGCCTCCTTCAGGAGGCAGACTTACCTCCCAAAGCCTTAAAATATTTGCATGTTTTAAGTACAGAGATGTGGTGGTTTATTGACCAACAGAGGTTACTGTAATGTAGGGGGGAGAGAGTGTGTGGTGATCTCCAAAATGAAAACAGACATAATCAGGCAACACAAGAGATGAGACAAATAGGAATAGTTAATGCTAATGAAAAAGAAACAAATCCAAGTTATGATTTTCAAGCTTCCCTCCCAAGTATGAACAGAAATGGCAAAATCCTGAAATGTACTGATTTCCCAACAGATTTTGATCAGGAAATGTGGAAATAACCTTAGATGATAAGTTTCTGAAACATACTGCTTTTCTTGAAAATAAAGATTTTTCTTTTCTGCCCATTCATTGAGCTTCCTGTCTGCCTCCCTTTCCCCTTTTCCACTCTTCCTGTTGCAGCCCTTTTCTCCAGTTCAGGTTTCTGCTCTCTTTCTGCCCCTGTCACAACACACAAGAAGGCAACTGTCCTCTCACCCTTTGCTCCTGGACGGGCTGTAGTGGGAAAACTGCACCCCAGCTTTGAGACCAGGACATCTCCAGCCCAGGGGAAAGTAGGGTGCCAATGTCAGGTAATACAGAGATTGCATCATCACCTGGGGACTCAGAAGGAACTGAGGGTCCAAGAGGAAACAGGCACCTTGTCCTTTGGCCAGCCTTCCCTGTCTGATCCCCACTGCAAATCTCACAAGAAAAAGCAAACCTCCCCAGAATGTCTCTCCTCGGAATCAGCATTTTCTGATTCTGCTCTATCAATGATTTCTTTTTTTTTCCCCAAAAAAATCTCTATCTCTGAGGTGAAATTAATGAGGTTTTTTTAGCAACGTCCTGTCCTCAGCACATCTCTGACAGGGAGAAAGCTGCTCCACTGACTCATCACAAGCAATGCAAAATATGTCAGCACAGCAGGGCTTTAGAAGAAGCTCAGAAAACAAGCAACTCTGCTGCTTGTACCTTCTGTCATGATGGAACCCCAGCTGACCAGTGACTTCATTTTTTTTAGTACTAAACTACTCTGTAGTCACCAGGACTTCCACTCAAGTGACAGGGATAGACATCAAACCAAAATGTTCTCCTTGAATACATGCAATAAAGCAGAGTCTTCAAAGATAGTAATGACAGCAGTACCCAGGCATGGGGTGACATGTCCTGCCTGTCCTCACCACAGACCAAAGATAAACTATATCCAAGGCAGAGGAAAGTTGTCTTGTACAGAAGCCATTAGCAAGTCCAGTTCTTGTTTAATAGATGCATCTCCCTTCCACTTATCTGTGCTTTTTTTTTTTTTTCCCACTGTTTTAAAACATGTTAAATATCTAAATAGGTTATCAGGCCAAGAAAGATATTGTATGAATGCCAGTCTTTAATCTGTGACAGATACGTTATGCATAATAGCTTCCTTTTAATATTTCATAGTCATATTCATTTAATAATTGATCTGTATCTAATTTGTAATGCTCATTATTCATATGAATTGAAAATGTTTTTCATCTCACACTATATCTCCATCACAGAAAAAGACCAGAGCTGGGACTGTTGCTCAAGTTGTATTAATCAGGAGCTGGAGCCTGGAGAGTAGCACAGGTGCAGGGAAAGAAGCACATCCCTTTCCTGGGAATGCTCAAGGACAGAAATTGCTCCTACTGAGTGGTGCTCTGATGTATGCTGAGCACACATCAGCAAAATGAAGGGCATGTCTCATGCTATCTGTTCAACTGTGTTGTCACTGCCAGCTCAAGCCTGTCCTTCACCATGTTAACATGCATGACAAATTGTAGGAAAGCTCGGACTGCTAATAGTTTCTTCCTGCACCCCAGCTTTCAGTGGTGGCAAAATACAGTTGAGCTTGATGAAAGACAATGCTTGTTAGGCATGCAATATTTTGCTATGCATGGTCAAATGATTTGTTTTGGAATAACCCTGCTCGTAGTTTAGTCCTGCCAGTGATGCTTTTCACACTCAATCTATCACAATCTATCACTCTTGAGAAGTCGAAGATTTTTTCTTTTTTACATTCTAATATTGTATCTCAACAAACTATTAGTACCTGTGAGAGTCTATAGGCTGAATGATAGTTGTCTATAGTCAGTCTTTCTTGCTTCAACATGTACCTGTAGCATAAAACATGCCACAGTGTTGGAACCATCACAGAGAACTTTTTGAACACAACAGCAGAACTATCCAGGGAATAAGAGACAGGCAAACCCAAGAAAACCACTCATGCAACAAATATTAATGGAGTTATTTTAACTCTTAGAAACTATGAAACAAATGTGGAAAACATTTTAACAACTGTGAAGTCATGTTCTTACAGAGGTGTGGGCCTCTGCAACCCTCAGGACGTGACAGCAGCAGTCTTGCAATCTACATCACTCAAAGAGTAATAGGTCACAATACGAACAATAAGAAAGAAAACTTAAGATGAGGTGACACTGTCAAACTAGGATCAACACTCCTGCCATAGCAGACAGAAAGACACAAGTGGACAGATTCTGCCTTGCACAGCTTGCTGCATCTGTGTTAAGTACCGGACGGGATTGCCCCTCTTCCCTACAGTTCTGAAATGCTTCAGAGATATTTGAGGTAAGGCCTCTGAAAATAATAATGTTTGTTTCCACTGATTGTATGTGAAACCACACAAACTTCATTTTCTTTTTTTAAATTGTGTTCTTGTTTGTATCTGATACAGAGATATTTTTTAGTCTGAATTTGGCTTTTACATTTTTTTATTTCAACTACAAGTTCTTTGGAGGAGGCATTGATCCTTCTCACATGAAGGTATGGCACCTCAGGCAATGACTCCCACATTTTGAAGGAGGCTCATTGCATCATCAGCACAGCCATTTTCAAGCATAGAAACCAAATTTGTTATGGAACATTTAAAGACAAATACTCTCCATCCTTCTTTCTAGGGAAAGACTCTTCTGAGAAAGGAAGAAGAAAGAAAGATTTATTGAAGCAGCAACACTTCCTCTTGTTCTCTGACAGGCCCAAAGCCCTATAGAGAAAACTGTGCATGGTGTGTACATGAAAACAATTTTCAAAAAGAGACGATATGCATGTTTTTCTCAAGCACTTAAAGCTAGCAACCAGTACCAACACTGTCTGATCCAAGCAGCACTGGCAGTATCTGCATATTTTAATTGCCTGGGAAATGTTCCGCACCCAGGAATCGCCTTCTATGCTGATCACCTGCTTTTATTTAATCCTAGTAACCCTGTGTGGCAACTCTGCCTGTTATGTGTAAAGCACCAAGAGCATTCTTGCTGTACTTTAAATTGTCTGACAACATAATCAGCAGTGGCCTGAACAAAGAGTGGGATGAGCTCATAACTCCTGTGTCATCAGCCCTAACCTGTGAACATTAGACCTCTCAAAACATCTAAGGTAGATCTGAAAATATCATTGTATGTTCACTGGGATTTAAATACCAAAGATTATAGTGATGTTCCAAAAAAAAAAAGTCTTTCACCAATCTATCCCTTCTCTTTGAACACATTTTTGCATAGGTTTTGTGTTCGCATTGCTAACGGAAAATTTAGAAGGTGAACAACCTCCAATGATTAATATGCATAGATAAATCCCACTGTTTGTGTGTGCAGCACGTAGCACTTCCAGATGGCTTTGATGCATACTCGATGTTTATTATGTTTTCTAAAATAATTTGATTGAGTTTAACAAATTATTGCTGAGTGTCTAAAAACAGTCAGGAAACAAACAAACACACAACTAAAATGTTTCCAAAAGCTAAGTAATTGTTCATAATTGCTACTCAAGGATATTTATTTTCACCTGTGGTAAAATATTTTTGTTGTGTTCTCTCCAGCAAGTATTTTGAAGGCAGTATCCAGAACGAAGTGTTTCTGTTCAATGTTTCAAGTACTGACAAAAAAGAAAATAGACTGTAGGAAGTCTTTAAAAACAGAGGAGGCAAAGTTCACCAGCCTGCATGAATGTGTACTCAAATTGGTTTGTTAAGGGTGATAATTTCCCAAAAAGCTTGTCTTTCTTTGTGAGATATTCCTGCTGATAAGTAGTAAAAGATCTCCAAAACATCTATGTTCTATTCAGAACATTGTCTGTTTCTGCCTGGCTGTTATGGCATCAGGTTTCCCTCAGAGAGAGGCGGAAGCTACCAGCTCTGAGTGGCAGAAGGTTTCAGGTTTTTATCACTTCTAAGTACAGTGCCACACCTTCATAGAACAGCTACTCCACTGAAGGTGAATTTATAGGAAATGGCATGAATATTGGACTAAGTTACCCAGGAGCTTGAACTTCATTGGATTTCAATAGCAACTACATTCTTGCCACTTACAACTCTAGTTAGTCAGACATCTAACTCCTATGAATTTCAGTGAAAAGGCATGGAAGTTTTTTGCAAGCCTGGATCCGAAGTCTTGCAGCATCCATAAATCTGTTTTTAAGTGTCTACGTTAACCAAGAAGAAACTACAAGTCTTAAACATATTTAGTCCTTCTACTCTAGATTTCCAAATGTTGTGATTGCCTGTGGAACAACTGAAAATCTGCTGGAAAAAACAATGGATTAAACAACTTGTTTCAAAACCAATGTATTTCACCCATAGTGCTGAATATAGATTCAAGGCCTTAGGAAGAAACCATTTTGAAAGGATCATGGAATCACAGAAATGTTCAGGTTGGAAAATACCCCCAGGATCACCAAGTCCAACAGATAACTCTGCTCTACAAGCTTCACCCTAAACCATATCGCCAAGCACCACATCCAACCTTTAAACACATCCATGGTTGATGACTCCACCACCTCCCTGGGCAGCACATTCCAATGCCTGACCACTCTTTCCATGATTTTTTTTTTCCTAATGTCCAGTCTACACCTATCACAGTATCACCAAGGTTGGAAGAGACTTCAAAGATCATCAAGTCCAACTCGTTACCACAGACCTCAAGACTAGACCATGACACCAAGTGCCACGTCCAAACCCACCTTGAACACCTCCAGGGACGGTGACTCCACCACCTCCCTGGGCAGCCCATTCCAGTAGGGAATGACTCTCTCAGGGAAGAACTTTCTCCTCACCTCGAGCCTAAACCTCCCCTGATGCAGCTTGAGACTGTGTCCTCTTGTTCTGGTGCTGGTTGCCTGAGAGAAGAAAGCAACCTCCTCCTGGCCACAACCACCCTTCAGGTAGTTGTAGACAGCAATAAGGTCTCCCCTGAGCCTCCCCTTCACCAGGCTAAACAATCCCAGCTCCCTCAGCCTCTCCTCATAGGGTTTGTGCTCGAGGTCTCTCACCAGCCTCGTTGCCCTTCTCTGGACACGTTCAAGCACCTCAATGTCCTTCTTAAATTGAAGGACCCAGAACTGGACACAGTACTCAAGGTGTGGCCTAACCAGTGCGGAGTACAGGGGGAGAATGACCTCCCTGCTCCTGCTGGCCACACTATTCCTGATGCAGGCCAGGATGCCATTGGCCTTCTTGGCCACCTGGGCACACTGCTGTCTCATGTTTAGGTGGGTGTCAATCAGCACCCCCAGATCCCTTTCTGTTTGGCTGCTCTCCAGCCACTCTGAACCCAGCCTATAGCTCTGCATGGGGTTGTTGTGGCCAAAGTGCAGCACCTGGCACTTGGATTTGTTGAATGCCATCCCGTTGGGCTCTGCCCATCTGTCCAGGTGGTTGAGGTCCCACTGCAAATTGCTCAAGGTCTCATCCAACCTGGCCTTGAACACCTCCTAAGTAGTTTAACTTCATTCTGTTTGATGATGTATTTTCATGTAACCAATCAACCAATGCTGAAAGTAATCATTTTAAAGTAATCACAAGAACTTAAATACTAGGAATGAAACACTATTTCCTGCTTCAACTTCAACTCTCAATCTAGAAAAGACTTTCTAATGTGTTGTGTGATACTGGATACCGTCATAAATCAATAACACTATAGCACATACATTATGAAATTTCACACATAAGGAAACACTCCTTAGATTTCTCCATCTTTTATCTATCAGAAAAGGTTATGTTTATTTTTTTGTACAATGAAAGCATATTTTTTGCTATTTCAGTATTATAGTGCTATTACAAATGTTCATACAGGACTTTTTTCAGACCTTACCAAAATCAGTACACTAACTAACTAAATAGGATTGGTATTAGTATCATAATGGTGTATTTTCACATGCTCAGACCTTTATGAGGTAAACCTTGGATTCGTCCTTGTAGAATAGTATATGGAAATTCCTCTTCCCGTTGCAATCAATACTTCCCATGGATTCTCACCTTCTGTATTTAGTTATATGTGTATTGCAAGTAGTTCTCATACAAAAGTTGCTATCTTTTGAGAATGAAGGGAGAAGGGAAGTAAGAAGAGGGCAGATGCAAGATACTGTCCAGATTTCAGTACTTTCCTCAGAGATAATTCAAAAACCCTCTTTGAACTAGAGGAGCTTATTCAGCCAGTGTTACTCAACAAATGCTTAGTTTTGCTAGAAAGAAAATGATTATGCAATTAAAACAATAGAAGTGGACATGGTTTAAAATATCTTATTTACACTTCTGAAGCACAAGTTCAGACAAGGACTTTTCAGTTCAGGTCAACTAGTCATCACCTAACAGCAAAGCTGACTGAGAACCAGCAGGATTTTAGTATCTGGATCAGCTTCCATAATCATCCATGGCTTTCCTGGCCTTGTGGTAGGTCAGAAACTTTGCCCCCACTGATATTGAGATTTACCAAACCAACTCAGATGGTTTGGAAGTAAGACGAAGCTATATTTACAGTAAAGCAAAATCTACAAGCATATATGCACAATATATTTGCAAGTACTTACAACTATATAAAATTAGAAATAATACAGAAATCTAGTCTTCCTCCTGGGAAAAGGAAACTGCCCAGAAGGGGCTCAAAGCTACTCTTTCTTTCTCCCTTGATTTTCCCAGACAGGCAAACAGAAACAACCAGCAAAGCTTACATTGGTATTTGTTAGTGGAGCAATTAAAAAGCGGAGTGAAGAGGAAGTGACTAAAAGCAGCATCACAGAAAAGAGTGGGACAATTTATTTACATTTTGTCTTTTTATGCCTCTCAGCAAAGCAATGAATGATATAGACTTCATCGTTATTTTCTCTTTACAACCAATGATCTAATTTCTCTCATTAAAATATTCCACTTAGCCTCAAACCAGCACAGGCCTTTTGTTATAGAAATTAACAATCTAATATGAATTTGAATGGTAATCATTGTGTGAATATTATTTTTTATTATTAATATTCAAAAATTCAGGAAAATTACGTAAGATTCTTTTGGATTTTCAGTTGACAGGAAGTAGTTGCACAAGGGGTATTTATTAATGCAGAATTAAACAGTTTAAACAATCAGAACTTGAAAAATAGGGAAGCAAAGCAGGAAAAAAACAAAACTACAACACAGGCACGTATACTCACAACCTGTTGGTTCCCTGGATATGTTTCCCGTATAAAGATGCTTCCAAAACCGCGATTATGATCCTGGGGGTAAAAATATAAAATATTCCAGGCAGAGAGATGAACAGAAAAACTCAGTTTGCTGCCAGCTGCAAACACATGGCCGCCGTGATTCCCAGTTAAATGAGACGTGAATGAAGTTCTCCAGTGGAGAGCCAGCGCTGAAAGGCCTGGTTTCTAAGTCATATCCCCACTCAATACATTATTTTGAAAATTAAAGTGGCCAATTGTGTTGCCCAATGAATTCAAAGCTTCATGCCTCATGTGACCACACAGGCACGTTGAGGGGCAGCATCACACACAGTGGCCCTCAGGACACAGCCTTGCTTGGGCCAACCCCTCCATTGTTTGACTGCTCATCAACTCGACTTCTGGACCCTGTCAGGGGAGGAGAAGAGCAGTGGCCAAAACCAGTCTGGCAGGATTTCTGCCCTGCCAGGGCACCTTTTTGTTAGATCACAAGCACATTAATCCTTCAAAATTAACTTTTCCATACCATTTCAAAAATTGCTCAAATAGCTAATTGTGTTTGAACCTCATCATTACTGTCTCTTGGAGTCCTTCTGCCTTGAAGCCAGACATAAACGTAAATAATATTTTTCATTTAGGCTACAGTAATTTACTTTTAGAATTCATAGAGTCCTACCTCTCTATCCTGGCCAAATTCTTGGCAAAATGCTGAGGTAAATGATAACCTAGTAGCAAATTATTCACTATTTCTGTTGGCTTTAAAGAAAGTGCTATGAAACCATGGCGTGGTGTTAAACGATTTGCAAGTTTTTGTTTGAGCTATAAATTAAAGTCACATCTGGTAATATCAGTTAATTTCAATATAATCATACTTGGAGAAAGGTTGGACCACAAAGTTAATTTTTACTTGCTCAAGATTTCTTTTTTCCTCAATCAATATTCCTCATTGAACATTTATATAATAAATTATATAATATTTTAATTTTCAGATTCTTCACCGAGTGAACAGTGTCCTTAGTGAAACTTTTATATTGTGCTTCTTAATCGGGTCCTTAAGCAATTAATTTAAGGTCCTTAAGCATTTCGTAAGCAACATAGGAGAAGTGGTATTTGCTATTCAGAAGCTCATGGTCCAGGATGCAGCATCACCACAGAGAAGGTGCCAGAAAGAGTGGAACCAAAAGAAAGTATTGAAAAGATCTACCTTCTCTTGCTGTCCAGGATATCAGAGTGTGTGAGGCATTATCTGTATTTTCTCTCATACATGTCACAGCTCCCAAAGTAGTCCTGAAACAGTGGTTTGAAGAACACTAATAAATTCAGTCTCTGAGCTCTGACAGTGTTATGTAATTGACTTCTCTGCAACCTTGCTTGCTATCATCATCACAGCTCTATCTTATACAATGTCTACTGCTCTTCACATGAACTGGTAATTTACACTGCAATTCCTTGGAAAAGAATAATTGTGAGGTCAGAATTTTGACAGTATAAGGTAAAAGTCAGACACAGAAGGGTCTGAGCTGCAATAAGATTTTTTGCAGCATCTATTTTGTTTTCAGTGCACAGTGGTGTAGGAGATGGGGGACTCAAGGGGTAGGGCAGAGTGCCATTTGCCCTTTGCTCACCTTTTAGGTGAAATTAGTCTCTACAGTGGAGAGGGAAGAGACAAAAACCACATTGTCATGGATCGAGTTGAACCTCTTACTGTTATTCTTACCATGCTGCAGTCACGTCAACTTCAAAAATGAAGCACTGGCTGGAGAAAAGTATTATGNATGGGGGAGCAATTTGGGGCTTTTAACTTGTTTGCTTCTGCTTTCTGCTGCTTTGTGCCATGCTTTTTCTGGAAATGGGCTGAGCTTATTATGCATTTTGTACCATGTTTATCTGATTTTGATCAGTAAACTCTATTCTAATCTCAATGATTTTGGTACGTTGTTTTGTTTTGGTTTGTTTTGTTTCTCAATCCTGAGGTTTTTGTGTGTTACTTTCCCCTCACTTATATGTTGGGAAAATAGACAGGTTAACTCACTGGTTTGGTTTAACCCATTTTGTTCTGATTCAAACCATTACACACACAACTTTTACTGACAACAGGGAAGATGGGGACATGGGACAATATGTAGAAGGTTAAACAGTTCTCCTTATCTTCTCTGAAATGCATGCTGTGGCAAAGTCTATCTCAGGTTCCCCAATAAAATCTATCAAAAAGAAGAGATAGAGCCCTTTAAAAAATGCTGCAGCTATCATGTCACTCTGCACCACTCAAAAGTCTGGTGGGAAGAAATATGTAACTGTACCCCAGGCAACACCTTGATTTGGGGGTAAAAGGTGATAGAACAGTATTCGCTACCTAAACTTCTGATCATTTCTTAGTCTGGCTCAGTCTGCTAAACTAACTCCCATATGAATACTAACACATATTACAGGTTACTTGCAGGTGCATGATCTTGAAAATGGATGCTTAGCCAAGTGCCATGATATTGCCAATACTCATTATTTTTCTTCATGTTCAAGGCAAACAGGCTTTCACACAGATAGCTCTAAGCATCTACTCCCATGTAAGATCTTTCCTGGACAGAGTTCTGCCTGAAGCTACTCCTCACAGTAGAGCACCACAGAGATACTTGAATGATCACTTTTTTTTTATTTGTTAAGGTTGGTTAAGGGATGCCTGGTAAAGATTACCCAAGCATGTGAGGCTGAGGGGAAGACAGAGAGCACGTGTGATTGACCATTTTCCACAGATAAAACAAACAAATACATTCACTTCTTTACCTTTAATTTTAATTTCAGTGATTATTTGGGTTATGGAGATGGAAAATAAGAGCTTGAGGTGACAATCTGTTTTGAATATATGTTTCTACAATTCATTTTTTGGAAATCACTCAGAGCTACAAGACCTCAGAACATTTGTCCCACTGTTTCTATTTTTGAGCATCTGTATTTCACACTAAACTCACTCTCAATTGCAGCTTGGACCTCCATGATCAAAACAAAAAAATAAATACAAAAGTGGGTCCCCTGGGCTGTGATTCCTTCCTGCCTCTGAATCACAAATGATACACACCGTGGACATTCAGGACATAGTTGGGTGATAGACTTCACTCAGTTTTGAGTGTGACAAGTGTGCAAAATGATTTCCCTAATTCTTTGAACAGTTAGAATTATTTTGATTAGAAAAAACCTTTAAGCTCAAGTCCAATTATTATCTAACTCAAGTGTTGTGCTAAACCATGTCCCTTA
>VWYK01100657.1:0-16498 GCA_013399775.1 Semnornis frantzii
GAGCTGCTGCAGCGCTCTGATCAAAATTACCATGGCGGCAGTGGGGTGGGGGAAGGCCCGCGGAGCGAGACAGAAGCGGGTCCGAAATGGGGCTGAGCCTCTGACTTGGCTCGGCCCGGGCGGCTCCCTGAGGCGGAGCCGGATATCCGCTCCCGCGCTGCGAGGCACCTCATTTGTATACACTGATCAGATCCCCTCTGAGCCTTCTCTTCTCCAGACTAAACAGCCCCAGGGCTCTCAGTCCCTCTCCACAGGGAAGATGCTCAAGTGCCCTAATCATCCTCATGGCTCTCTGATGGACTTCCTCCACCAGATCCCTGTGATCAAGCCTTCCGATGTATCTGTTCAGTTTCTCTGAGAGGAAGATTATAACTCTGCATTCACCTTGCAAATCTCTCTGAGATCTGCAAAAGAAACACATTATAGTAAGTGCTAAGTGCTATAGTTATTACTGATGCTAATGCCTCCCAAATGGGATTCTGCAGAGCTATAAAGCAAATATAAAGAGCAAAGAAGTCCTGTGAATTCTCCAGCTGGGATTTAAGATTTCTTTTTACATCAAGCACAACAAGAATAAATTGGAGTATCCAGGCTGCTTCCTTCAGCTGAACATGCATCAAGTGAATGTCTTTGTCTCCAGTCCAACCCTACTCCCCGCGGTACTGCTCGTGCCCATCGTTTCATAACAAGGCTATGGACAGCTGTCACAATATAAATCCACTCATTTCTTCTTTTCAGTGGAGAGCTCTCATTTTAATGAACACATAGCCCAGCTTTTATCTTCTCAATGCCCACTTTGGAAATGCTGAACTCAATCATATTATTCATTAATTAAAATAAGATACAGCTTTCATTCTGCTACGTGCAGGCAGAATCTTGGGAACCATTGGTGAGCATCTTCTTAAATACAAGCAGTAAGCAGAAAGGTAAATGTGCAGAGGTAAATGATTCGTTTTCTCTGTGGCTCCTGATTCTGTCAGGAAAATTTAGTAGATATATTTACTAGATATATAGAGAGAGCCTACTCAGCAAGTTTGCTGACAATACGAACTGGGAGCCTTGGCTGAGATGTCTGAAGGTTGTGTGGCCACTCAGTGAAATTTGGACTGAGAGCTGGGCAATGAGAAATCTGATTAGGTTCAACAAGGAGAAGTGCAGAGTCCTGCACCTGGGAAGGAACAATAAACTGCACCAATAAAAGCTGGGAGGCAATCTGCTGGAGAGCAACCCTGTGGAGAAGGACCTGGGAGCGCTGGTGGACACCAAGTTCTGCATGGCACAGCATTGTGCCCTGGTGGCTAAGAAGGCCAGTGGAGTCCTGAAGTGCTTTCAGAAGAGTGTGTCCAGCAGATCCAGGGAGGTTCTCCTCCCCCTCTACTCTGCCCTGGTGAGGCCTCACCTGGAATATTGCATCAGTTCAAGAGGGACAGGGATCTACTGGAGACAGTCAAATGAAGGGCTACAAGGATGCTGAAGGGACTGCAGCATTGCCTGATGAGGAGAGGCTGAGAGCCCTGGGGCTGCTTAGTCTGGAGTGGAGAAGGTTGAGAGGGGATCTGAGCAATGTCTATCAATAGCTGAGGGCTGGGGTTCAGGAAGGAAGGGACAGGGACAGCCTCTGCTCACTTGTGCGCTGGCATAGGACAAGAGATGGAAACTGCAGCACAGAAGTTCCAGCTCACCATGAGGAAGAACTTCTTGACTGCAAGGGTCCCAGAGCACTGGCACAAGCTGCCCAGAGAGGTTGTGGAGTCTCCTTCTCTGGAGCCTTTCCGGCCCTGTCGGATGCATTCCTGTGCCACCTGTGCTAGATTCTCTGGTCCTCCTCAAGCAGGGGGGTTGGACTGGAAGATCTGCAGAAGTCCCTTCCAACCCCTAATGTCCTGTGAGCCTGTGATACAATTGGGGAACTCTTGCATTTTTTCCTTTGAAAAAAAGCTGTGTGGTAGGAAAGATTCTACAGAAGATGAATGGGAGCTTGAACTGCATGTAGGATCCTGGTGATCATATACCTCCTAAAGAGAGACAGAAGGCATCCATTAACCTAGCAGAGTGAAAAAAAAAAATCAGAAAAACTGTGAAATGAGTAAAAAATTAGTTCCCAGGATCTCAGAGGCCAACACTCATATGGACAGTGTTATAAATACATCATTGCACTAAATACATGTAGCAGATACACTTTGCATAACCTCATTTAGGGTCATGTACAAATGACTGCAGTTGTGAGGAGAGGGAGGAGAGCTTGACTGAGGCTTT
This sequence comes from Semnornis frantzii, assembly GCA_013399775.1. NCBI lineage: Eukaryota > Metazoa > Chordata > Aves > Piciformes > Ramphastidae > Semnornis > Semnornis frantzii. The sequence continues at coordinate 2,257 of VWYK01100657.1, forward strand.
CACTTGAGGTCAGTAACCAAATTCCAGACATTAATAAAGAGCCATAAAGTGATTGCCAAGAGCCAAGTGTTTGCCAGTTATATGCACTCTGGACAAACAGGAAAAGGCTTTTGGCAAAAACATCTTTACAGCAGTGAACTGGCAGCAAAGGTGCTGCAACAAGTGTATACTACTCACCTGGGTCACAACAGTCCCATGGTAAGCTACAGGCTTGGGGATGGGTGGTTGGAAAGCTGCAACTCAAAGAGAGACCTGGGGGGTCTTGTTGATAGTTGATTAAATATGAGCCAGAAGTGCCCAGGTGGCCAAGAAAGCCAAAGGCATCCTGGCTGGGAGCAGAAACACTGTGGCCAGGAACAGGAGGGGATCATCCCCCTGTGCTCAGCACTGCGGAGGCCACGCCTCGAGTGTTGTGTTCAGTTCTGGGCCCCTCACTACAAAAGGGACATTGAGGGGCTGCAGCATGTCCAGAGAAGGGCAAGGAGGCTGAAGAAGGGCCTGGAGCACCTGGGCTATGAGGAGAGGCTGAGGGAGCTGGGGGTGTTCAGGCTGGAGAAGTGGAGGCTGAGGGCAGACCTCATTGCTCTCTACAGCTCTCTGAAGGAAGTTTGGAATGAGGAGGGGGTAGCCTCTGCTGCTTGGTGGCAAGTGACAGGAGCAGAGGAAATTGTTCCAAGCTGCAGCAGGGGAGATTGAGTCTGGATGCTAGAGAATATTTCTTCCCAGAGAGGGTTCTCAGACCTTGGAATGGGCTGTCCAGGGCTGCTTAAACACCTGGAGGTGTTTAAGCAGTGTGTGGAGCTGGCACTTAGGGACATGGTTTAGTGTTGGCCCTGCAGTGCTGGGTGAAGGGTTGGACTGGATGCCCTTTGAGGTCTCTTCCAATCAGATGTTTGCTGTGATTTGCCATCTAACGATCTCCCATCAGTACAGCAAAACCAGGCTGGGCACTGGATCAAGAAGAGCGATGCAGTGGAGCAATGCTTTACTGAATGGAGGAGCAGAAAGTAGGAACATTGCCAACCCTGAGGTGGAGCATCCTCTCACCAAATGCTCACTCATACATAAACCAGGTATTATACAATACAAATTGCAATGTTTGACATAAAAAGACTTGTTTTCACACATGCTTCTTGCCTTCCAGAGCATTGCTGTGTGCACACATCTTATGATGCCGAGGGAATGTAGCCGTGGACTAAGTAAATTTATGTCATACATGAAGAGGAAGAGGAGAGATAGTTCTGAAGAGGAGAGATATCAGTTCTGCAGGCATATGATTAACAGACCTGTTAATACCACGTGCAGGCTACTGCATACCTATGAGTGCGTTATCTTGCTACTAATTAACCTTCCTGGGACTTATTCTAGCATAACAACCTCCTCAGTTACTTTAAACAGCTGCCATCTCCTTTTTGTAGTTATGTTGGCAGTAATATGCCACTTTTCACAAATATTTGTTCATGCTGGCCAGTGAGTGCAATGCATGTTGAACAGAGGACCACATAATGGGCACAGCCAGACTCCTAGCCCTGCCAAGTGAAAGCCTTCGCAAGCCTCAGACATGTTCTGCTCTGTATTTCAGAGGAGGAACTTAAAATCCTCTTCACATTTCCATGTGTGAAGGACAACAGGATGTAGGACTCACTCAAAAACAAAACTTACTGAAAGTAGTCAAACTCTCAGCTCAAAAGGGCAAAACAAGCAGTCTCCCCGGGTAGCTGTCTGCACTGCTGAGCAAACACCTTCAGTCTGTGAGAGAGTATTTGCCTGCAAGTGCAATGCAAGTAACTCTCTTAATCCCTGTGGCTGAAGCTGGACAGATGGGTTGGGTCACAGGGTGACAGAGTTGCTAGCAGAACATACCTTGAAAGATGTCTCTCTCCTGAATCTGGATCCTCCTGTGACACACTAAGCTAGCTTTCTTGTCTGATAAATGACTTGTATGGTTTTGCCCTGCTAGGAGAAACAACTCACCTGCCGAAGGGCAAGGCGTTTACTTGCCAGGACATAGTTTATAGCATGTTCCTTGGGTCAGCCTGCTACTTTTAATACTTTTAATACTTTCAAGCAAACCTTCCTGGGTCTCTGCAGAATTCTGAAGCAATTCATTACAAAAACCCAAACCAAAACAAAAAGCCCAATCCACCGAAACCAACCAAACAAGAAACCCAAGCAAACAAAATCAACCCACCAAACCCCCTAAACACTCCCCCAAAAAACCCAAACAAAAACAAACAAACAACCCAAAACCCCCACAACAAAAGAGAGAAGAGAAACAGCTGAGGATCTATGACTCTTTCAATGGTATTTTGTGATACTTTTAACACTTTTTAGCAAACCTTCCTGGTTCTCTGCAGAATTAGAAGCAATTCCTTACAAAAAACCAAACCAAAAACCCAACCCACCAAAATAAATCAATCAAACAAAAAACCCAAATGCTCCCCTCCCCCCAAAAAAAACCCCAAACAAAATTAAAAACCAAACAGGGGAAAAAAAAAAAAAAGAGAGAGAGAAGAGAAACAGCTGAGAATCTATGACCCTTTCAGTGGTATTCTGTGACGGTGAAGAAATCAGAACAGCACATTCTGAATTGTGCTGCAAGATTTTCCTCTCATTCTTTATGAAAGCAATCAGCGGAAGGTAGTATAAGCAGCAGTGCTGTCAAATGAACCTGAACCTGCCCTGCAAAATGACACCTGGGCACAACTAGCTTCTCACTTGAAAACCAGAAGGATACTGTAATTGCAGACTGGTCTGGCAGGCTCCTTACAAGTGGGGGCCTGAATGCTGCGAACACTCTAGATAAGGTGTTGGGAGGTGATACAAATATTGGTCATGACAAAACAACTACACACAAAGAAAGGGCCTCGGTGACAATAAAATGAACAGCTAAACAAAACACCTGCCTTGCCCTGACCATTTTTGTCTCCCTTACAAACACGGTGCTATTTATAGTTGTCCACTAGCTCTGTTATTAGTGCAAATAACCAGCACATGATTTTCAAGCACAAATGTGGCTGTAAAGGAGGCCATGTTTCCTGAAATTCCTGTGCATGGGGGAGCTTCTGCATCTGCCCACCCAAAGAAATATACACCTGGGTGGTGAACTCTCAGCTTTGATGAGCTCTCCTTCAGAAAAGCAATCTTTGTTCTTTCAGGTCACAGCCCTGTCAATCTGTCCTCGTGCAGAGTCCAGGAGAAGAAAAAAAAACATTATAGAAGCCAGTTCCACCTTGATCTGCTTAGGCCATCAGAAATTCTCCAGGGAGTTCAGCTCCTCACTTAGACTGCTAAATGTCAAAATGACTGAGACACAGCTCGGGCTGGTTTATGACATTCTTGTCTGTCAGAAGCCATTTCGAGGTGGGTGGACACCTTAAAAATTGGTGAGTGGTAGCTCACAACCACATCTTTCCCAGAGGTAGCTTAGGCAGGAAGTGTACTGATGAGAAGGTAGATCTCTCTGAGGACTATATTTGGTATGGAAGAAAGAAACTACTCTCCTGGCCCTTGGAAGAACATCCCAAAAACAGGAAAAGCAAATATGAGGAAGAAATTGGACTGTATTAGTTGAAAGGACAGGCAGGGCAACTGGGCAAAGCTGGACAGCAGGTGAAGGGAGAGTGGGAAAGAACAAGTGACTGAGTATTTTCACATGAAATACCACTCTGCAAGCTGAGGGAGTAGCGTATGCTTTCTGCAGCAAGGAAAATTTGATTTAGGAGTGACTTACTTTAAACATTTCAATATTAAAGCATTAATATTATTGAGAAAAGAGAACAGCAAGGCCCTGTCCATCTGAGCAATCCTGGCCCATCTGAGCAGTCCTGACAGAGATTGATTCCCAGCACCTGCAGGCATTTCCCATCAGCAGTACTCTTGTGGGATGTGAGAAGGCTTCTGAGTGATGCCTTCCTTAATGGTAAAAAAGCACTTCAGATCACTAATTGACACCACAGCAACACATACATCACACCTAGGTCACTCCAGAGCCAGGGCTGTGGGCTAGCACTGGGCTCCTATGGCTGCATTCATGGGTCACGCTGAACAGATTCTAACTCATCTCCGTCATCTGAAGTGGAACTCACCTCTCCTATTCTACAAAGTACAAAAAAATCTGTTTTGAAACCCTACTCTGCTACGTTTCTTCTGTGCCTGGTAAACAAAACGTGTGTGATTTTGTGTGCTGCTGCTGCTGCCGCCTGTGTTGCTCTTTCAGACACTTTGCTAACATAATGACTAGTCTGATACCAGACACTATTATCACAGTATCATGAGTCAGAAGCATGAGACATGCTAGCTGGGCAGGCTGTGTGTTACTGTGCAGCCAATAGAAAAGCAAAGAACTGAAGTTAAGGAGTTTTGCCCTTCAAGTCAGCTTGTCAGATCTGTAATTAAACCTTTTATACTTCTGGAGCAGAGCACTGAGAACAGGTCAATTACCCCAAGCCAAAGAAAGAGGCATTTGATAGTGGCCTTGAAACAACCTATTCCTAGTTTGCAAACACTTTTAGCATGCAGGAGAGGGAGGGGCTGATAACACCAGTTTGAGCTAAGCTTAAGTGTGGGCAGGTGTTATGCAAGCTTCCCTCATACAGCTGTGTTAAAGCAAGTCACTGGTGACCTGGCATAGCCCTGCTCTTCAGCTGTTGGTTCTTCAAACAGCTATGTAACACACTCACATTTTCATAGAATCGTAGAATGGTAGGGCTGGAAGGGACCTCAAGGATCATCTAGTTCCAACCCCCTGCCATAGGCAGGGACACCTCCCTCTAGTACAGACTTATCTCCAGAATCCTGCTAACTGAAGAGCTGCTGTAATCAGCAGGCAGACTCCATGACACATCTATTTTCAGTTCAGTTCCCCAGTTGGAAACATTTTCCATCCCCTACCACCTCTTCAGGCTTGATGGTGTTTATAAGATAACTGGTATGGAGAGACCTGCTTTTCTTCCCAGGATCAATAGATTTTTATCCTATTAGCAGACTGTGCTGGAGTGGATGGGAAGTTTCTCTCACAGTAAGCAGAAGTCATCAGGCACAGAGTCAGTGTGACTGCTGCTCCCTCAGAGCCGTGCCTGCATGGGGATCCTGCTGCAAGCTTCCCAGGCTTCCCACCAAAGTACCGTTCACACCTGTCGGCTCCTCTCAGATGCAGCAGCGCTGGCTGTCAGTTAGCCAACACATGTATTAGCTCAGTTGTGCAATGGCACCCAGGCTCTGACACAGGAATATCACAGCACTGCAGATCTTGCCAGCTGCAGCTCACTGCTGCTCCACTGTACTGCCTTTGCAACACCAGGGTTGGCTTTCTAACCCCATCTGTATCTTTCTAACCTTACCTGCATCTTAACCAAAATATTATTCTCTTTGCCTTCTTGAGTGCTTGCTTGTGAATCAGTTTAGGAATAGACTGCTCAAGCTACCTTGCAGTCAGGGCCAGGGAAGGTGGAAGCTATGGCAGCTAACGTGCCTTCTGCCTTCCTCAACCTGTTCTGTTCCCACACAGAGCTCATGGTCTGGGCCAAGGAATACAAGGTCTGGACCTCAGTATATATCTTTCTGCACATGAATCACAAATCATAATCTGAAATACATAAGGGAAGAAAAAGAGATAGAAAGACAGACAGACAGATAGATAGATTAGATAGATAGATAGATCACACTTAAGAGTGAGGGAGGAGAAGCTCATAGAAGGATTCCTATTACAGTTGCTCCTATTGCATTTGTCTAACTACCAAGAACACCTTTAGGACATACAGCTTGTAAGACCTGTACTGAAGGTTCTAGATGCACTAAACCTTTCCTATGTGTCTTTGGACTAACCACACTCATTTGCCTCTTCTGAGGCCCTGGATGACATTTCTGACATCTCACTTGGGATATGCCTTCCAGCTGTCCCTACCACCACATGAGAACAAGCCCCAGCTGCTCTGCTTGATCTGTCAGTCCATAATGAAGGTGTTGGGCACTGTGAAGTGTATATATTGACATTACATTAATATTTTAGGCAGCTGAACCTCACATCTATACTAGTTTTGGTTTCCTGCAAGAAGGAAGTATATGGACATACTAATAATTTGCAGTGGCAGACACACTGCAGCTTTGACCTCAGCTGCTATGACTGTGATACAACTAATTCTCGCCCCCAAAACTGTTGTTTCTAACTCCAGACACATGTTCCATGTTCCTTAGCTATCGTTACTGAGTATCACAGCCTCTTTCCTGACATTTCTTTATACTACACTAAAAAACTCTCAGACTTTCAGCTGCTATCAGTCCTGCTCACCAATTCTTTCTTCTCGATGGAGAGACTCACAAGGCTACACCTGCAGCAATAACTGATTTTCAAACACTGATCACAGGTCAGTCTCACTGCCTTCAGCAAGAACTGCCAAGTACTCCACAGTTGGTTTTGTAAGTCGCTTTGTAAGTGCCTTTATAAAGACTTAAGGCCACACTTTAGGCATCGACTTAAATAAATTAAAAAAGCCTCATTGTATAAATAATCAGAGCTTGAGGGCTTGTGGCATTTCTTTCTAAATTTTCTGTGGAGATCCTGGTACTGAGTGCCTCCTGCACCTCTCCAAACATGGGAAATAAAGCATGTTCAATCCTTCAGAAGGTATGGCATTGGCAGTCTTCTCATAGACTGCTTCCTCAAATGTCCTTTCTTGAGAAGTGGAATCACATCCGTGGATATATCTTGACAGCTTCAAGAAGTACTTCTGCATGGGGCAGATGAAGATGAATTTATTGCACAAAGCTGACTCCCCCCACAGCTAGATAAACAATGCATTCCCTCTAAAGTCCTAACTTCAAAGATATTTCTCTGTAACACACTGTTACTGCAAGAGGATTGCTACATCCACATAAGTCTCTCTTCCAGCAGGCAAAACAGAGACGTTATCTCACCAGCCAGTCTTTGCTAGGGAAATAGCTTTTACAGCAGATAAACTTAATGCCCTATCAACATTAGTGTCAGCCTCTATATGCTGGAGCTGGTCACACATCACTGCTTGAGCAGTTCTCAGTGTAATATCATTTTCACTCCAGGTTACAAGAGTTAGGAAAGGGAGAATATGGAAAAAGCCTGTAAGCTGGACAACATAAGCCAGATAGCTGCAAGCAAGAGCACATGCAGGTCACCACAACACTTCTTCAGCAACAAAGGATCTTACAGGATCATAGAATCGCAGAATCAGTCAAGGTTGGAAGGGACCACAAGGATCATCTAATTCCAACCCTTTTGCCATGGGCAGGGACACCTCACACTAGATCAGGCTGTCCAGAGCCTCATCCAGCCTGGCCTTAAACACCTCCAGGGATGAGGCTTTCACCACCTCCCTGTGTGACCCATTCCAGGGTCTCACCACCCTCATGCTGAAGAACTTCTTCCTAACATCCAATCTGAATCTACCCATTTCTAGCTTTGTTCCGTTCCCCCCAGTCACTACCTGACAGCCTAAAAAGTCCCTCCCCAGCTTTCTTGTAGCCCCCTTCAGATACTGAAAGGTCACAATAAGGTCTCCTCAGAGCCTTCTCCTCTCCAGACTGAACAGCCCTAACTCCCTCAGTCTGTCCTCATAGCAGAGCAGCTCCAGCCCTCTGAGCATCCTCCTGGCCCTTCTCTGGACATCTTCCAGCACATCCATAGCTCTCTTGTAATAGATGTGAACTACAGCAGCCTGGGAGCTTATCTAATTTTTGTGGCTTTTGATGCCACAAGGGAGTAAGAAAAACTGAGCCTGTGGGCAGGAATCATCACAACTTTGGAGTTTGCTCTCCACGCTTCCCTCCCTCCCTACATGCAAAGTGGCAGCAGTGGCACAGAGCTTTGGTAGATGCTCACTGCAGTGACCCTTTCAGGATCAGTTAATTATCTCAGAGCTGTCACTACTTATCAGCACACACTCAAGAAGCTGGCTGCTAGAGTTAGACACATGCCTGAATTTGTTCTACCTTTCCCAAATTGAAGACTTAATCTGCTCTACTTTCTAGAAATGCTTTTCCCACTTCTCCAAACAATATCAGGCCTTCTGATGCTATGTTGAACAAATCACTGCAGAATTACAGACTGGCCACAGCTTTGTCCTGAGGTTTCCTGAGAACCTGCAACTTTTTCTTCTGTTGCTCTCCATTTAAACAAAGGAAATGACTTGGTGTTTTGGATTTTTTTTCTTTCTTTTTTTTTTTTTTTCCTTCTGTACTCTGCTTTGACATAAAACAAAGGCTCGAGTTAAACTACTACATCTCTTTTGGTTAGATGGGATTTACCTACCCCCGGCAGTGACTGTCAGCCAAGAAGGAATGAGAAGAAGGTTTTCAAACTGGTTGCTTGCTTTTTGTTTTATGATCAAAACTTCCTTTCAGCCAGAAAGAACAGCTGGGAAGTTGTGAAATCAACAGAACAATGAACCCAAATGCTGCTTTTTGCTGAAAGCTGTTAAATGATATTACTAATAAAACCCAAACCTGCCGATTAACTTGCACACAGTGACTGATGCATACATTCAGGGGAACAGGAAAATTGGATCTATTAAAGTGATTAAGATGATTATGGTGAATTCCCAGAGAAGGAAAGTAGTTCAAAACCAGCCTGAGCAAAGCTGGAAATGCCTTGTGTGATACAAGCCAAGGTCTAGAGGGTAGAGAATGTGGCGTGAGAGACCCCAGGCACTGCCACTGGCAGAGTGACAACATCTTTTGGCCTTCTTGTGCCTTATTCTTTAAATCAGATAAAAAAAGCCCAGAGCACCATTTCTCCCCTCTCCAAATATTAACCTGCATACATACTGTAAAGAATCAACAAGGCATTTCTTAGAGTAACTTAAATACCAAAGCTTTTAATTTCACGTTGTTGAGAAAACAACTTTTTTCCTAAGCACTTCCACTTATCTTTTCGAAGTGGGGAGAAAGACAAAACAAATAAGGCTAACACCCAACTGCTTCCTTGCTTTTTCACTCACAATAAAAAAAGACAGACACACATGAAGAGGATCAGGCAAGAAGCATACTTTCACTTTTGGTTTTATCCCAATAGGAAAAAGTCAAATGTTGACATCATAGTTTTGTTGACATTCACGGAACAAGGGACAAAAGTGGAAGGAGGATCATCCCATATGATCTTTTGTTATTTCAGCTGCACAAAAAATCAGATGATGAAAAGGACACCTAAATGGCAGCTTTACTTTCTCTCAGCTATAGCACTGAATATCATTGCCGTTAAGTACTGTGCTATCACAGCTACATACAGGGTCACTACGAAGCCTCACAAATGTTTTCTCATTCTTTTCTGACAGATGCTGTTGTCCTTTTTAGGATATAAAAGTTTATGTGGGTTCAATCCCGCATTTCTTTAAGTACAGTTATGGAAGCAAAATGCTTGTAGTGACTGTGGGTCAAATTCACGTCAGGTACAACTCCATTTTAGCCACTGGAATTATGCCCTAGGCTAACAGCATTGTCCTGGAGCATTATTCCTGTAGCAGCATTATTCCTGTAAGAGATTTCAGATTAGAATGGTAGGGGTTGGATTGGACCTCTGGATGTCACCTACTCCAAGCCCCTCTACTAAGGCAGGTACCCCTAGATCAGTTTGCATAGGAATGTATCCAGGTGGGTTTTGGATCCGTTCCCCCCTGGGCAGCCTGTGCCAATGCTCTGTCACCTTCCAAGTAAAGAAATTTTCCTCTGAGTTCAAGTGAAACCTCCTACGTTCTAGTTTGTACTCATTGCCCCTTGCCCTACCACTGGTCACCACTTAAAAGAGCCCAGTTGCATCCTCATGACCTCCTGCCTTTAGATATTCATATGCATTTATAAGATCCACTCTCATTCTTCTCTTCCCTATGTTGAAGTGCCCCAGGTTTCTCAGCTATTCCTTGTAAGAGAGGGCATTTCATGCTCTCCCTTTGGTTCCTCACAGTTACACCTGACTGAAGTCATGTGTGAGAACAGAGAACCCTTGGAACATCAGGATCTCACCTCGGGAAACATATTTAAACACTTCCATGTTCTTTGCCTGACCTTACATAAAACAAATTTGGGCCCAGCTCCTTATCTAGGCAAAATCGCCAGCAACATCAGTAGGATTTATGCCTGAGGACTTCAGGGGTGAGAGCTAATGTCTCAGAAGCTTTTTCTAGGCAGCATGCTAATTACAGACTCAAGCTTGACATTTGTAGCATAAACTCTTGCAGCATTTTGCAACCTGAGCTTCTCCGGGAAGAGAAACACATAATGAAACCAAAGCTGACATCATTTACAAAGGCCTTTGAGTGAGTGTCCTGCAGTATTTATATTGAGCCATGTATGAGTTAACTTCAGAAGATGGTAAGGTGGAGAAAAGTAACTGAGACTCTTTTCTACAGAGCATGCATTGGGCACAGCACACAGATAGGAACTGCTGACTCATATCCATGCAAGCAATGGTTTGGAAACTTTGCAGCTGAGTATTTGTTCTTCCACTGGAGAAACTGGTGGTGCAGTGAACACTCAGAACCCACTTATTTTATCCCTCTGCCTCCAGGTGAAAGACAATAAATCTATCACAGCTACTCAACTGCTTGTGAGACATCTACCAAGTGCCCTTGTGGAATGCCTAAAGTTTTTGGAACTGCAGCTAATCTCTTAGTTAGCAGATGGTTATTTTCCATGTTGGAGGGCCATGCTGGAAGTGGATGACACTGTGCTTTCCTTCTCTCTAGATGAGGTTTTGACAGACAAGAAAGCATCTCACAACACTGGGTTTATTTCCTTCTATTTATGTGTGGCGAGCACAATCCCACCAGGTTGCATGATACCGTTCTCAAATCCCCAGTTGGTTTTAGAGGAACTAAACTGATCAGGGTTCCATTTCTCAGTTTGTGTCTCTTACAGCTTTTCTTAGTATCTGATACATTTTTCTTTAACTAGCATGTGATCACCCTGTCTGGTTTTTAATTGCTTTTTGGTGATAGGCAAAAGTCTTTAAAACACCAAGCTGTATTGCCTGCCAAGAGGGAGCTGCCCATGTCCTCCCATCTGTATACAGGACACTGGGACAAATCCTGCAGAGCAAACTGGAATAAATCAGAGTGAACTGACTTGCTGTCAAGTTCAAGAGACAAAAATTAACTCAGTATACCATCATGTTGCTTGTAGAGTAGAAGAGATGAGTTTTAAGGCATGTGATGGTCAAGACTGATTGTTGTGTCCTGGCTTGCCCAGGCATGATCCCATGGTCCCCTTCCCTCTGCTGGGGGCGGGGGAAGCAGAGCGCAGGGAGAAGTCAAAAGGCTTAGAGACACTCACTTTGGGGTGATGGTCAAGACTGATTGTTGTGTCCTGGCTTGCCCAGGCATGATCCCACGGTCCCCTTCCCTCTGCTGGGGGCGGGGGAAGCAGAGCGCAGGGAGAAGTCAAAAGGCTTAGAGACACTCACTTTGGGGGCCCAAGACTTGCTCAGAGTTGTGCTTTCCCAAATAAGGGAAAGCAAGCTCCTGACTTCACCTAACATGGTCAGGTTTGGCAGGGTGCCATTCTAATTGGTGAATCTCTGAGGCCCAAGGGACCATTGCATTCAAGCAAACAACAAATAGGCTTTTGCCACATGCCTGCTGCTGCTTTTGCCTGCTCTGCCCTGCCACATTATGCTCTGCTTTGCCTGCAACAACTTTCAAGGCACTGACAGAACTCCCTTCAAGTGTTTGGGTACTGTCTGATAGTATTTTGTGAGTAAATATTGAAAGCCTCTTTGTAAGAAATTCTGTAACTAGATGCTATTGTGCCTTCTGCCCAAGTGGAGAAAGGAGCATCTCGAGTCCCCTAGGGGGCATGCAGTATAATTGAAACTAGGAACCTCTTTCCAGCTTTAAGTTTAATGTTTGTATTTGCTGTTTCTTAAAGTGCTCTAGTTTGTATAAATATCCAAACTGTGTGTTTTGAACGCTGTAAATTAAGTTTTCTGGTGAGATTTAATGCTAATAAACAATTTCCATGGTTGTTAACAATCTTCACCTAGATATCGAAATTAATATTGATCATTAATTTTGCATAATTCGTAACACTGAGTCTAAAATAGACATCATGTAAATGTATTCCTCTCATTTTTTCTCTCTGCATCTTCCTCTAGCTGTGCACTTCTCTATTAAATCTCCTCTCAGAAAATGGACTACAATTTTTCCTATAGGTCATCCTGAAATTTTAGTATGTAAGTCTTTGAAAATCCTATTACATACTTCCTACCTTAGATATTATCCCACAGCACCATGCTATTTTTTTTCAGGCCAAGAACAATAAGCTCCTTCCTTGGCAGCTCACTAAGAGCACAATTTGGAGGTCACAGAGCAAGCAGACATGAAATTACTAAGTGTAAGAATTGAACAAGTTTGTCTTCTTCCATCTTGGCATCTGTACACAAAACTTTCTCTAGCCCACAGCTTAACCCTACTGCCTTCCCCATAGGGTTGCACAGGATTCAGTGACAGCTCTCATTAAAGTCAGTAGGAAGTATTTGGTAGGCAGCGCCTTGCTGAAATCAAGGCAGTCTCCTTTTGGTATGTACATTGCCTTTGCAAAAGGAAGTCATGCCAAGCAGGACTGGAGAGGGAAATCCAATCCAATCCTTTCAGAGAAAGGTGCTCATGCCCTCTTACATAGCAGAGTCAAATTACTATTCCAGCTCAAGTTTGCTGATGACATCAAGCCGCGTGGTGCTGCTAACAGGCTGGAGGGAAGGATCCATTTAGAAGGACCTTGACAGGCTGCAGAGCTGGGCCCAAGCCAACCTCATGACAGTTCAACAAGTCCAGGTGCGAGGTCCTGCACCTGGGTAAGGGCAATCCCAGGCACTGATACAGGCTGGACAGGGACTGGCTTGAAAGCAGGCCTGAAGAAAATGACTTGGGGGTGCTGGAGGATGAGAAGCTCAACACGAGCCAGTAGTGTGCACTTGCAGCCCAGAGAGCAACCAGAGCCTGGGATGCAACAAGAGAAGTGTGGGCAGGAGGGTGAGGGAGGGGATTCTGCCCCTCTGCTCCACTCCGCTGAGACCCCACCTGGAGCACTGTACCCAGTTCTGGAGCCCCTGTGACAGGAAAGATCTGGAGGTGCTGGAAGGTGTCCAGAGAAGGGCCACAAGGATGAGCGGAGGCCTGGAGCTGCTCTGCTGTGAGGACAGGCTGAGAGAGTTGGGGTCAGAAGAGGAGAAGGCTCTGAGAAGATCTTGTTGTGACCTTTCAGTATCATAAGTGGGCTACAAGAAAGCTGGGGAGGGACTTTTTAGGGTGTCAGGACGTGACAGGACTGGGGGGAAATAGATCTAAGCTAGGGGAGGGCAGATTTAGATTAGCTGTTAGGAAGTTGTACTTCACCATGAGAGTGATGAGAGATTGGCACAGTTTGCTCAGGGAGGTGGTGAAAGCCTCATCCCTGGAAGATTTTAAGGGCAGGCTGGATGAGGCTCTGGACAGCCTGATCTACTGTGAGGTGTCTCTGCCCATGGCAGGGAGGTTGGAGCTGGATGATCCTCAAGGCCTCTTCCAACTCTGACAGCTCTGTGATTCTCTTGGGAATAAGTTTGGGTTGAAATTACTGACTTGCTAGAGCTCTGAAGTTCTTCTCCTGTCTGACCACCAGCTATCCCATTCTAATTTCTAAGCCAGTGTTCAGAAGCACTGAATGGTTCTAATGGGTCCAAGAGGTTCCAATCTTCTAAAAGTTCTATTTTTGGAGCTGAAAACTTCCTCATGTCAAAATTATTTTCTCCTAGGGAAGACTCTCACAAGCCAGTGATGAAATGCTCTCTGGTCCCTAGTCATGATGAGTGCTGCTCACAAAGAACACAAGTTGTAGGAGACAATCTGTGGACCACCAAAAGTCAGGTTGGAGTGGTTTCCTTAGAGGCAGGGAACGCAGATATCAACAAACGTTTCCAAAAGGTCACTAAGGCACTACAGTAATTGCTCTGAAGGTGAAGATTCAAGACTATTTCTTTTAAAATACTTTAGTTCCTTTGACATACTTTTAGCACCTGACCATGCTTCTGTAATAATTTCTGTTCTATTGGACACTTTCTGTTCCCACTTTAACTGAGACATATATCTGCATATACAGACAACCCCTTTGTCAGCAAGTTTGCTGATGACAGCATTCTGGGTGGAGTGGCTGCCACACCAGAAGGCTGCGCTGCCATTCAGCCAGACTTGGACAGGCTGGAGGGTTGGGCAGGGAGAAATTGAATGAAATTCAACAAGGCCAA
>VWYK01100671.1:0-13218 GCA_013399775.1 Semnornis frantzii
AGGCCTACCACGACACCTGGGCACCATGCAGCAGATGATATATTTGAGAGTCAAACAGCAGTACATTTCCTTTCTGTGATTCCTGATATGCCTTTGCTAAGAGTCTGAGATGAAATCCAATCCTCTGGCAGCTTCTTACAGCTATAGAGAGCACGTTTCCACCTGAGAGGTAGTCCCGGGGGAGACACAGCTAATGTTTTCTCCATGATGTCCGTGAAACAAACCTGACCTCTAGACTGACTGAAGGCTAATGGTTCTCTGGGAAGCAGCATACTCCAAATCTAGTCCAAAATGAGGTTGAGGGTCAGGAGTGAGGCTCAGGATCTGACTGTGACTATGTATTCCACAGAAAAGTAGTGCTCAAAACTCCCTACCCACCAGTGTGTCAGATAATAAGCAGATAACACTGCATTTGGTGTAGTGGAATTGCTCATATGTGTACAATGCCATATTAAAGCTAACATTCACTGCAGAATAATGACCTCTGTCCAGCACCACTTTAATTGAAGCATGGCATTAAAGCAACAACAAAATTGCAGCGCTGCAATTCTGCTCTTCAGAGGTTTGACTTTTCCCCTTCACTGCTTTGAACAGGGCAAGTCTACAAGGGGTGCTTGGGTATAGCTGTGGCATTAGTGTATCCCAAACACTTGTGGCAGTCCTTGAAAAATGTGACCTTTAGCTGGATGGTAACCTGTGGTGGGAAGGGAAAAGCTGAAACTGAAGTTAAAATATATACTGGTGTGTTTAGAGACACAGAAGTATCATTGTTAGGCCTGTAGTTGACAGTTAAAATCACCTAGGAGTAGCTTTTATTGCCTTTGCTCCTTCCACTGAGTTTGGTTTGTGCTTGGTCAGTCATGTAGGCTAGAAAAAAATTAATGGGGAGCTGTACTATCATGTGCTGTAGCTTGTGTTTTGGTTTGGGGGGGCTCTTTTGCCTTCAAAATTAACACTGATCCTCATAGTAACTTGGATGGGCTTTTTATTTTTGGGGTGTTTTGGGTGTGTTGTTTTTTGTTTAGTTTTGGGTTTTTCATTTAATTGTTTGTTTTGTGTTTGGGGTTTTTTTTTTTGGTTTGTATTTGGGTTTTGTTTTCTGGTTTGTTTTTTTCTTTTTTGGAGGGGGAGTTGTTGGTTTGTTTTTTTCTTTTTTTAGGAGAAAATGTTCTTTGTTTTAGTTTGCTGCCTCTCTCCCTTCAGTAGCACTCAAATCAAAGCCAGAGGCAAGAATGTGGAAAAATAGCTGCTACTGGAAAAAAAAAAAAAAAACAAAACCAAACTGAAAATACAACAGTGTGATTAGTGTGCTGTATGCTTGCCTTTCAGCCTGGAGTGAGAAACAAACTTGTTAACAGAGCTCAAGCTTTCAGGCCAACAGGCTGGTATCTATCCTGAGCATTCACAGGCAGGAGATGGTGGATGCATGTTGCCTTCCAAAAAGGAGCAAACATCAGCTTCTGTTTGTAACTTCCAGGTTCCAAATCTTAACTCACGGTGAAAACTTGTCACTAGGACTTGGAAGCTGACATAGTTTAACTGAACTAGCAAAGCTTGTAAGAACTACTCTACCCTACTGAGAGCACACTTGGAATACTGTGTCCAGATTTGGGCTCCTCAGTCCAAGAGAGACAGGGATCTGCTGAAGAGAGTCCAAAGGAGAGCCACAAGGATAATTGGGAGACTTGAGCATCTCACCTATGAAAAGAGACTGAGAGCCCTGAGGCTCTGATCAATGTTTATAACCATCTGAGGGGCAGGTTTCAAGTGGCTGGGGAAAATCTCTTTTCACTGGTCAGCAGCAATTAGACAAGCTGCCAGCTGGAACAGAGAAGGTTTCACCTCAACATGAGGAGAAACTTCTTTACAGTGTGGATGACAGAGCCCTGGAGCAGGCTGCCCAGAGAGGTTGTGGACTCTCCTTCTCTGGAGACTTTTAAAACCCACCTGGATGCATTCCTGTGCGGACTACCCTAGGAGATCCTGCCTTGGCAGAGAGGCTGGACTTGATGATCCCTGGAGATCACTTCCAACCTTGTGATTCTGTGAATAATGAAATATTCTCTGTGTCAAAATCAACAAAGTAAGCAAATCAGTTTTAGTGCTTGGTTAGTTAAATCACCATGCTAAGGCTGCAAACTCATCCTTGCTGTCCATTTGGTACAGCTCTCACTAGGGAACCTTATTACAGTCAGTCAAACCTCTAATTGGAATCTAACTAAAGCATCCTTTCCCACCTTCAAAGGAGCTGGCAGGGTCTTGTCAGAATCAGATAAATTATGTTATAGTCCTTAAAAAACTATTCAGTTTAACTATAAAAACACCCATCAAACATACTGCCATAAAAAAAATCACTTGCTTAATGTTCATTCATCTGTGAACTCAAAACCCATTTGGACTGTGACAGGTGTTCACTATGCTGTGTAGTAAAGGCAATGACCTTTCTGATTTTGGCAAGCAAGGTGACCAAGAACAGTATATTTGCAAAGAGTAAGGCAGCTTTAAGCCTTCATAGGACACATTTATCTATTAAACACATCAAAATGAGACCAGTAAGCACCCCAAAAGTGTTTTGTAGTTTTTGCAGGCTACCAAAATATTTTCCCTGCTGCAGTCAGCTTCTCTACAGTTGTCTAATATGTTGCTGCTTAGAAAAATAATACTGAACTTTTTAATATTTCACTGCATATGGAGTTTCTGGCAAAGCAGGGCTTCATTTTTCCTTATCAGACCTTTCACATAACATGGGAAATCAAAATCTGCCTTGCATTGTCTAGAACTGTATAGGTATAAAGTAGCAATTGTGAAACGCTGCTATTACTGCTACAGTATTGCTTGGACAATTCAAAGGAAGAAGTCTACAACCTTCAAGAGAAGGTTCAAGTGCTTTGCCTTAAATTTAACATGGAACAAGAGATTTCATGTGGGGAAGCTGCATATTCAGTTGTTCTTTGCATTTTGTGGGGAGGGTTCTTGGAAGTCAGTGCTCCTATCACAGTATATTAGTATGCTATACCTGTAGCTACGAATTAGATCCCTTCTGGCTCTGTAACGATTGTGAGGCCAGGTCTGAAATATTGTGCCCAGTTCTCATCCCTTCAGTCTAAGAAAGATCTCAGGGAACTGCTTGAAAGAGTCCAGTGTGGAGCCACGAAGGGGATGAAGAGAGTGGAACATCTCCCTTTTGAGAAAATGCTGAGAGAGCTGAGTCTGTGTAGCTCAGAGAAGAGGAAACTGAGAGGTGATCTTTCATATTTATAAAGATGTGCAGGGCAGTGTTGGAAGGATGGAGCCAGGCTCTGCTTGGTGGTGTCCAAAGAAAGGACAAATGGCAATGTGTGCAAGCTGTAGAACAGGAGGTTCCATGTAAACATATGGAAAAACTTGAGAGTGACAGAGCACTGGAACAGGCTGCCCTGAGAGGTTGTGGCGTCTCTTTCACTGGAGGCATTCCAAACCCACTTGGGTGCATTCCTGTGTGACCTGCTCTGGGTGGTCCTGCTTTAGCAGGGGGGTTGGACTAGGTAACCATTTGAGGTGCCTTCCAAGCTCTATCATTCTGTGATTTGGCAAGCACATGGAAGTATTGAGCACGTAGTGACAATCATATTACTGCACTAAGGACTTCTTCACCGTTAGGAAGGTTTTCTGGCCAGTAAAGTTCCACTGCTTCTCCAAAGCAAGTAGAACTACTTGAACCTCCATTTTCTGTGGGCAAGAGCTGTTAGGGCAGCTATTGCTGGCTCAGGAGAGGGTTAGAGTCAAGGCAATCTTAATGAAACCTGGGATCTCCAAATTCATTGAATGAGAGATTCGCCTCATCCCATATTTACCCCTTCCCTCTGCCAGCAGCGCAGTCATCTGCAATGTTGAAAACTGAGTGCAAAGTATGCAAAAGAAGGTTGTATTTTGAGGGCACTTGGCACATGTTTGCTCACAAGCACAACCCCAGAGAAGTTCTGGGCTGCTGAATTGCAGCAGCAAGCAGAGTGATCCAACACTTCTTCCTGTTTCCTCCAAAATACCATGTGTGAGAAATCACTGTTGGGGGAAAAATAGCTGCGGGGAAATGTTACAATATTTTTGTCAGACATATTGCGTTTGCACCCTGCCTGTGCTCTGCTTCTCAGCTTGTTGGGTGGCAACAGGATTTCCTGCTTAACATAAAGGATTTGAGGAAGGCTGTGGATTTGAGGTCTAACTGAAATGCTCCCTCTGAATGGAGAAACTTTTGCTTCAACTGCTCAAATACAGAAACTGTTCTGTATCATAGAATCATAGAATGGTAAGGTTGGAAGGGCCCTCAAGGATCATCCAGTTCCAACCCCCTGTCATAGGCAGGGACACCTCCCACTAGCACAGATCACTCAAGGCCTCCTCCAACCTGGCCTTGAACACCTCCAGGGAGGGAGCAGCCACAACCTCCCTGGGCAACCTGTGCCAGTGTCTCACCACCCTCACTGCAAACAACTTCCTCCTAACATCCACTTTCAATCTCCCCTCTGACACTTCAAACCCACTGCCCCTTGTCCTGTCGTTGCAAGACCTTGTCAATAGTCCCTCCCCAGCCTTCCTTCCTTCCCTGGGGGGTTGTGGAGTCTCCCTCTCTGGAGATACTCAAAACCTACCTGGCTGCATTCCTGTGTGATCCAGTACAGGTGATCCTGCTCTGGCAGGGGCGTTTGGACTGAATGAGCTTTGGAGGTCCCTTCCAGCCCCTGACACTCTGTGGTTGCACACTTTGAAGTGATGATTTAGTTAACCTTTTAGGAAGTACTCTAGCACTGGGAAACTTACAGGGGATAGAACAGGTTTGGCTTTTTCCTGATAACTCCTGGTATGTCTCAGATCAATGAACACAACAGCCCACTTCAGACAGCTGAAAGGAAAAGCACACATGAAGAGAACTCCTCTAGCCCTCTTGACACTTGTCTATACAAAGCTGATTTATTTAACCAGAAAAACAATGATTGGACCAGAGGAAACTATGATTATTTTGTTTTTTCCTCTGGCAAGTAGATTTCCTGTGCTTTGGAAGTGCAGTAACCAAAGGACAAGTAGAAACCCTTTTTAAAAATAATATTTTAAACATATATATTTTATACATACATAGATATAGGTAATACATGCTGCACATGCTTAACAAATATAAAGTACTATAAAGTACAGAGACAGATGTGTTTCAGAAAATGAAAAGCATTGTGCAAAAGTCAGTCCAGTTCACAAAATCTCAGTAGGCTTGGGCAGATTGTCCTCTTCTGAAGTCCAGAATGGACATCTTGATGTCTTGGGGATCATACCTGCTCTGGATGATCTGAAGATCTATTTCTTCAGTGGGCTAAGAAATTAATCACCACCAGCACCCCCTGTTTTTTTGAGAAAAATAGATCACCCTTTTCTTTGCTGCCAGCAAGAGAAATGCTCCATGTTTGTAGCTTTGTGTCATGAGTTTAAAGAGCTGACAGAGTGAAGCTCTCAAACGAATTGGGGGAAAAAAACCAGAATTATATTTGGAGAGAGTTACAGATAGAAATTCCAAGGCAGATACAGAATCCATAAGTCAACCCCCTGAATTTTCCCCCAACCCGAAACTAGATCTATCATCCCCAGTGCTCCAGTCCTCCCCTCCTCATGCTTCTGCCATCCAAGAGGCCTAAGCACAGCCTCTGGAGGCCCAACCAGGCCTATCCTTACATGTTTGTCCTGATAACGCAGCTCCTGCCCAGCAGAAGGCTGGAGGGGGAGGAAAAGAGAGCGAGCTGGGCTTGCCCTGAGCTTATGAAGAGATAGCAGAATTGTGGCCTTGAATAACAATCTTCAAGTCCCAAGAGGACTTTCTTAACCCTATAGTTCCCAACCTGGGACACTTTGGTGCCTCTTAGCTCCAGCACCTGCTCCTTCCTGTCCAGATAATGTGGCTAGGGCTTATTTCATGGGTAGAAGCATGCCAGGGCCCTTCACACTCCCTTTGTGAGTGCACATAAGCAATCTGAGTCTGCTCTCCCAGTCCCCACACAGGAACAGCTCAGCTTGTTGCCAGTTTTAGCACATCTTCAGCTGTTGCTTGATTTACTAAGGCTATAAAGCAGCAACTACCTTCTGTTTCTAGAAGGAAACAAACACCCCAACAAACCCCAAATAAAAAACAACAATCAAAAAGGAAAGGATGCATCATCATAACTTTTGCAGTCACCAGAAATTCTCCACATCACCATTAAGTTCTGCTTTTTACTTGCCCCATTTAACTGCTTGTCAAAGGGGAATTCCTTGCATCACAGGAAGAGCCAGTGGGGCAAAGCACAGTTCTGCACCACTGTGGTTTAGTAGCTATGAGCAAAATGTTTACTACTTCAGTAGAAATTCTCTTGTGAATAGTGGAACTATGGGAGGAGCACCCTACAGAATGAGTCTCAGAGCTATTTGAGACTTGAGGTGTCGATTAAGAAGGTAGATGCTCAGACAGAATTGTTTTCCATGGTTAAAATGCACATAAGGGTGCCCTAAGGATTCTCTGCTGCCTAATGAGGTGCACTTTCACACTCTAGTAATTTCCTTTATTGCAGCACTAAAGCAACCTCTTTTCAATCTGTTTGTTTTCATGGGGACCAAAAAATTGCCCCTCATCCTGTCACTAAGTCATGATTTCCTCTGCTCTCAAATCACACAACAATTCTGGAATTCTTATTGAGGTTTTGTGACAGTTTGGGAGTTCCCTGCACCCCCCACACTTGTAAAATGACCCAGACTAGAACTCAGCCAGTTGGAAGTTAAGAGATGAAGCTCTATTTACATCTTAGCACAATATACAAGCACATATATACAGTATATACAGGAATAGTTACAGAAATATACAAGGTAAAGGTAATACATAATACAGAAATACAACTCCCCTCCCAGAAACCAGAGTACCCAGGAGAGGCTCCCAACCACCCTTCCANTCATAGAATCATAGAATGGTAAGGTTGGAAGGGACCTCAAGGATCATCCAGTTCCAACTCCCTGCCATAGGCAGGGACACCTCCCACTAGTACAGGTCAAGAGGCTTTGCTCTCATTCCCTGCAGCTCAAAACCCCTCCTGTGTCCATGCCTCTTATTTACTATTTCTGTCCATTCTTCTTCCTTGATATAAGTCAGTCAAGTGCAGTTCATTTCATAGAATCAAAGAATATCAGGGACTGGGAGAGACCTTGAAAAATCATCTAGTCCAACCCCCCTACCAGAGCAGCATCACCTATACCAGATCACCACAGGGTTTCAGAGCAACTAAGCAGAGTGATATAATTCACTAGCCTGATTATACTGCTGTTAACTCTGCAGGAGTGTTTTGATAAGTTCATTTTGAAATACTTAGTTATCTGAGGGGGAAAAAAAAAAAAAAATTCACTTAATAACCATGCAAGTGTTTCCCCAGGCTACTATCAGGGAATTCAAACACTCTGTAGGAAAGCTGGGAACAGCAAACGTGTTTGCTAGCAATTGCACGCTGCTCTAAGATGTGTTGTCCTTCAGAGAAAGCATCGCTCACCAGGCTAGCTAGAGGGTTCATATCCAGACAAAATTTCTTTTTGTAGTGCTTGGCATGGCAATCTGGTTCATAATGCAGTTCAAGGTAGATCCAACAGTGACAAAGAGTGTGTCTGAGCAGAGAGTTTATAGCTGCAATCTTGTTTGTGCTCTGAAAGGTGGATGCCATTAGCCATAAATCTGTAACTGTGCTCTGTTTGGAGAAGAGATACTTCTGCCAATAATTATAAGCCATGTGGCAAAACACTCAGTATCCTGAAGCCACAGGAAAAAGACTGAAATGGTGAAATGAGCTTTTCTGATGATGTGGAGACAGCCAAAGATTGGCAGATCATTCAACTGCTTTCTAAACCAAGTCTCTGCTAGAGCCTCTATTGCATTGTGGTTCTCATGAAGAAGTCCTTCCACTGTTGGATGGAGAAGCACAACTGAGCATTCCAAAGAAGCTCTTTCAACACATGTGGCTGAAAGAATAAGGGGTGAAAAAGGGGCTGTGAGACTACCTTTGTTCTATCCTAGCTAGCAGAGCTGCAACTGCATTTGTTGGCAGATGCTTGGGGGGAAAAAAAAAAAAAAAGAATGGGACCTGTAGGATGCCTTCATTGTGTACCTAATTTCTTCTGCTCTGGGGCAGTGCTAACCCTTTGTGTTGAGAAAGCAGTCTCCCACCTGAGTTGCTCTCCCAAGCCGACAGGAGATGGCCCAACAGCAGCTGGCTGGATTGGCAGCAAAAGAAATCTCTGGTAGTGTCTCCCTAGCTGGTCATCAGCTGCCTTGATTTAGTGTTCAGTGTGCACTCATTTGACTCTCTTCTTTTAAAATATCCTATCAAACTCTGCCTGGTCCTCAGCTGATATAAATCACTATTATTCCTCTGAGGACAATCCACTACCATTATTTTTCCCAGCTGGGGATTTGTCCCTCCATGTTGAAACCGAAGAGGCTGAAGAAATGAAATATTCATTGCAAGAAGCTGGAAAATGCTTCTAATTTGCTGGTTCTGATCCTTGCTGCTAACTGCCTTTGGCTCCACCATGGCTGGCACAATCACATCTGAAAATGGGTGTGCATAGGATTGGGAAACATCAGTATTGTTGGGATGGCTGTCAGGCATGCCTCTGGGTGAGTGTTTTTATACAGGGTTATGTGTAAATGAGGCACTTTGAAAGGGAGTTGCTAGCAGGAGGACAGGAAAACCAAAACAGAAGTTCAAATCCCTTCTAATAGTCTGGTTTATCTCTGCAGGGGAGGATTCTGCTCCCCCAGGGTGATGTTTTGCCAGAGAAAGACCAAACACCTCTGATCTGCTAAACCAGCCATCACAGTGAGGGTGGAGAAGAACCAAAAAAGCCCTGTTGCTTAGCTGAGTTTGACTGGGCCCCCAGGAAGATCCTAAAAGCAAGGCTAACTACAGCTGTCACTTCAGAGGTGTTTCTTGAGTGCCAGCCAGCCACACTGTTCTAGAAATGTGCTTCCTGTGTCACTGCACCCTGCCTGTGCTTGCTGAAGAGCTCCTGACAGCCCTGTGAGGTTGTGTTCCTGTGCTGTCACAGCTGGCAGGGGCAGAGTTGTCACCTGGGCAGTCAGTGGCACAGAAATGGAAGGGGCAGCAAGCACGGATATTTAGAGGAGCAGCATTTCTGAGCTCTGAAGAAGAGCTCTTCGGCCCAGTGCTTCAGCAGAGGTTGAGATGTCAGAAGGAGAATTGAAAGGCCAAATATAAAAAGGAAATATTTTTTTTCTCTACCTTCCAGCAATTGGCAGAATTAATGCAAACCTCTCCCAAACCCATGTGTGACTTGCATGTGGTTGTGTTTCACAGTGACCAGCTTTGGTTAGTGATGAGTTGATACCAAAGGGTGCAGAGCTGCTGTTTGCTGAGGTGAATCCAATGGCGAAAGAGCAGGAGTTCATCCCCATCCCTGGAGGTGGGAATATTAGCTACATAGAATCATAGAATGATAGGGTTGGAAGGGACCTCAAAGTTCATCCAGTTCCAACTCCCTGCCATAGGCAGGGACAACTCCCACTCGCACAGGCCCCTCAAGGCCTTCTCCAACCTGGCCTTGAACACCTCCAGAGAGGGAGCAGCCACAACCTCCCTGGGCAACCTGTGCCAGTGTCTCACCACCCTCACTGCAAACAACTTCCTCCTAACATCCACTTTCAATCTCCCCTCTGCTAATTTAAACCCATTGCCCCTTGTCCTGGCATTACAAGACCTTGTCAATAGTCCCTCCCCAGCCATCCTGGAGCCCCCTTCAGATCCTAGGAGGCTACTCTAAGGTATCCTGGAAGCCTTCTCTTCTGCAGGCTGCAGAGCCCCAACTCTCTCAGCCTGTCCTCACAACAGAGCTGCTGCAGCCCTCTGAGCATCTTGGTGGCCTCCTCTGGACCTGCTCCAACAGTTCCATGTCCTTCCTGTGCTGGGGGCTCCAGAATTGCACACAGGACTGCAGCTGGGGTCTGAGGAGAGCAGAGCAAAGGGGCAGAATCCCCTCCCTTGCCCTGCTGCCCACACTGCTCTTGCTGCAGCCCAGGACTCAGTTGCTGTCTGGGCTGCACTCACACTGCAGCCTCATCTTGAGCTTCAATGTAACCCACGAGTCTGAAAGTCACTCACTCGCTCATAGCTGCTTCCTAAATGTCATGTACCACCCATTTATGCACTTGACACATAATTATATTTATCAACTTTTATCTGTTGGCATCATAAACACCCAGAGCAGGCAGCAACACTTCACCTGAGCTCCCATGTGACAAAATCAAGTGTCTGAAGTCTCCTCTTGCAAAACATACTCATAATTGTTTTGAATTTTTGGTTGCCCTTCTCTGCCACTTCTCTGGTGTCAATGTCCATGTGCTGTGTCATGTCCCATGTTCCCCATCCCTCCACTCTTTTTCTTTTCTTTCTTTTATTTTTTTTTTAACTTAACTATGAATGGCCCAGACTGTACTTGGTATGCCAGATGTCTCGAGATGCTGCCTCATCTTTCTCTCTTTGAGCTGGAAATACCTTTCCAGTTACATCAAGGATCATATCTGTCTTTTTTTCCCCAGAAAATCCAATCACTGGCTCATAGTCATCTTGTGATTGATAGCAGGTTCTTCTCCTTCTGTAGTTTTCTCTTAGGGATCATTTGTTTACTAAGCTGTAATTCTTTGCTGGGCTTGGAAAGACAGGTAAAAAAAATTGACTCATGTGATGCAGTTTCGACAGCAGCATTCCAGAGAATGGATTACTTTGGTCCCATGTGTGAGCAGTGATCTGAATGCTTTCAGTTCATATTTTTTACTGTACATTGTTTTGCAGTGTTAGGCATATAAGACCCAAAGTTGTGTTCTTTTAAAAGTTAACTCAGCTGGCAACATGGTTAAAATTCAGCAGCTCACCTTTCACAGAGCTTGGACAAGGCAGCCTGCTCAGAAGAGTCCAAGTGACCTGACCTGAGTGTTGGTGGATAGCTCAGCCTAGACTGTGTATTTGTATTCTGGCAGGTAAGAAACTTCTGTGGTGGTGGTCAGCTGAATCTCTTGCCCTCTTCCTCTGTAGTGAACTGGGCAAGCTATCAGGTTAGCCTGGACCCCCAGCAAACCAACTCCTTTAGTCCCTGTCTTCTGAGGTACAGCTAAAGGTACCAGGTTCTCCAAGGCCTATGAAATAGAGCAGGCTTGTTTCCAAAGGATGGATTGTGCCTGGGGTAGGTGGAAGCTGCTGCTGCAAAGGAATGAATGATGTGGTGATGCTTTAATGGGATCAGATCAGAGTAGCTTTTTTATCCTCACACACAACCACAGAGGCACAAACTCCTTCACAGGCCAATCAAGTTGGAAGATGGTCCTGGCAAAGAAGAGTCAGAGAGGAGAAAAATATCCTGGGCACAAAACTTTGGATCAATCCTGGCTATAGCATATGTATTTCCAGTGCTAGGTTCCATCTGAATAGGTCAGTGTGCTGGTTTTGAGGCTAACTGGAATATTTAAATGAGAAAAATCAGATTCTAGGCTGTGGAAAGAAAACAATGGTGATGTCTGCTTCACTCATGCCTGCTAGGGCTGTGGCTTGGGGGGGAAGGGCTCGTGTGAGTTCACTGACCCACAGCCCTGGGCTGGGGAGAGGCATCCTGGCTGCTTCTATCCCAGCTTCTCTGCTTCCCCATATCCCAGCTTCATGGAGTGGGGAGAGGCTTGGGATGTACTGACACACTAGCACCTCTCTAACTTCTTGTTTCAAGGCTTTCATTAATTTATTTATTTATTTATTTATTTNCAAAGATCACATTTGGTGCTTCTGTGCTCCACAATCTCCCTGGGCAACCTGTGCCAGTGTCTCACCACCCTCACTGCAAACAACTTCCTCCTAACATCCACTTTCAGTCTCCCCTCTGCCAGTTCAAACCCATTGCCCCTTGTCCTGGCATTCCAAGACCTTGTCAATAGTCCCTCCCCAGCCTTCCTGCAGCCCCCTTCAGATCCTGGAAGGCTACTCCAAGGTCTCCTGGAAGCCTTCTCTTTTGCAGGCTGCAGAGCCCCAACTCTCTCAGCCTGTCCTCATAGCAGAGCTGCTGCAACCCTCTGAGCATCTTTGTGGCCTCCTCTGGACCTGCTCCAACAGTTCCATGTCCTTCCTGTGCTGGGGCCTTGAGAACTGCACACAGGAGTCCAGGTGGGGTCTGAGGAGAGCAGAGCAAAGGGGCAGCATCCCCTCCCTTGCCCTGCTGGCAATTGTTTTCCCCTAGGAGGTTCCAGCAAACACTCAGCAGTCCTCCAAGCCACTCAGTGAGGGCACAACACATTGCAGACTTAGTCTTCTATGAAATGTGGCTGTGATGATGTCTCCCAGTTCGAAGGAAAGCTTTTATTCCAATCCTTTTGTTACTAAAGTAATGAAATAGAGAGCACTGGCAAGCACTTTGCTCTCCTGAGAGGTGTTTTTGCAGATTGCTGAGGCTACCATCTGGAACAGCAGACAGTCACATTTTGTGTGTAATAGCTAATTGATGTGGCTGTTGTGTTATTAAATAGCTTCTTTTCCCCAAGAAATGTAACCTGGCCAGCTAAGGATCAGGAAACATGACTCTGCCATCAACTTACTATGTGATTTTGAGCAAGATTAAGTGTTTGAGATTGGTCATATGAAAACCAGGAATGACAAAGCTTCAGAGGCCAGCAGATAGTGCCTTGAAATCTACAAGTGAATCAGTTTCAGAAATAGAATTGGCTGAGTAACTTCCTGGCATTTAGAGGATTATAAACATAGGGACATAAGGAAGATATGAAGCCCATATATTTATATGAGATGGTTCAAGTTAATTGGGGGGGAAAAAAAGGACTCTATTAAGTGGGAATGAAGCTTCTGTAGAGGCATTATTAGTTCTTTAGGAGATTAAATTGTGGGATTAAGCTTGGCTGTTTGAGAATTAAATTACCTTTATCATTGAACATTACTAATGATATAGTTCAGGGCCTGGCTCTCCATTCCTTATTCATTGCCTTTCACAGATGAGAGAATTCTTCTCTTTAACATGAAACACAGCATTATGTCCCCTAGAGTTTGTGCTTCATTTACCCATGTAGACTTGTACCACTTGTCCTGCTGCCTGCATCATTTCTGTGCATGTCCCAACAGAGCTCCTTGGTATTGCCCCAAGGAGAATTTCTAAGTGCTTCTAGGAAGACTAAAGGGATTAGAG
>VWYK01100696.1:6692-41636 GCA_013399775.1 Semnornis frantzii
TACAATCCCTGCCCCAGCACCCCTCTGTCACCACCTACAATCCCTGCCCCAGCGCCCCACGGTCCCCACCTACAATCCCTGCCCCAGCACCCCTCTGTCACCACCTACAACGCCTGCCCAAGCGCCCCATGGTCACGGCTCCCATTCAGGCCTGAGCCACCTCAGAGGATGCACAAAGCCCATACCACTGCATTACTCCTTGCACTGTGGCATTTTTGATCTGCCTCTGAACATGCATTTTACTGCTGTACTACATACAGCAATAAAATCAGCTTGAGAGTAGCAGTGCTTAAACAGTTTAATGTATTAACAGTGCCAAATGAACATTTTACTTCAAAAAGAAATATGCCAAAATAGNCGCCTGCCCAAGCGCCCCATGGTCACGGCTCCCATTCAGGCCTGAGCCACCTCAGAGGATGCACAAAGCCCATACCACTGCATTACTCCTTGCACTGTGGCATTTTTGATCTGCCTCTGAACATGCATTTTACTGCTGTACTACATACAGCAATAAAATCAGCTTGAGAGTAGCAGTGCTTAAACAGTTTAATGTATTAACAGTGCCAAATGAACATTTTACTTCAAAAAGAAATATGCCAAAATAGCTTAAGTGTCTCAATTTTCAACAAAGGTTAAACTCAGCACCTAACATTGAACTCCAGGAATTTCCACAGAGCTTTCCATAGCAAGAGAGGGAAGCACATTTATACACTATTGTTATTCATCTTTTACAGAGAGACAACACAACTGAAGGTCCTTACCCAACAGAAGCACTTCTGGCCAAGAGTAATGTGGAATTTTCTAGTTTCTGGTTAGCTGGAGTGCTTCTACTGCTGTGTTCATCCATGTTCATGCTCTATTGATGGCTCAATTTAAGGATCACTTTTGTATTCCCTATCAATTCAATTCTAGATATACAATAAAACTTGAAAGCAAGCAACTGATTCCTTCAGGTTAAAATCTATGCAACCAGCTTTGTTTTTCAGACTCTAATCTGACTGCTGAAGGCAATAGTTTGTATTTTGATCCCATGTGATTAACTCATGGTTCTGCTGGTTTTTCAGTGTCATGATGCTGCTTCTAAAGTTGAGAGCATCTATAGAAGGGCAGTATCAGTTTAGGTTGCACTTAGAAACAAAGAATCAGTCAAGGTTGGAAGGACCCACAAGGATCAGCCAGTTCCAACCCCCCTGCCATGGGCAGGGACACCCTACCCTAGATCAGGCTGCCCACAGCCTCATCCAGCTTGGCCTTAAACACCTCCAGGGATGTTCTGCCACAGGACACTGAGACTAGACAACAATTGCCTTCTCCAAAGTATCAAGGCCCAGATACTGGATAGAAAGCAAAAGTGTTTTCCAGGGAACGTTTTGGCCTTAAAAGTAATGAATTACTTAAAAAGTAATGACTTAAAAAGAATGAGCTGCCCAGGGAGGTGGTGGAGTCACCCACCCTGGATGTGTTTAAGAGTGGTTTGGATGTGGTGCTTAGGGCTATGGTTTAAGGTGAGCCTTGTAGAGCAGGGTTCTAGGTTGGGCTTGGTGCTCCTAAGGGGCTGTGCCAGCCTGGGTGTTGCTGTGAGTCTGTACATATAGTCAAGAACTCAACAGAACCATTTGCATTTTCCAATTGAAAATGGTGTTACAGTTGAAAAAAAATCTTCTGAAATTTCCATAAACTCTTTTTCTTCTTTTATTTCAAAACAGAAACCGATCCAGAACATTTTCATGCAGACATCTAGTGACTTCACCACGTGGGTGTGAAAAATGCCAGCAAATATCAGCAATATTCCAAGTATTCCAAAAAGACACAAGGCACAAGCAAGCACAGTGCAGCATCCTACCAGCAGAGATGCAGCCAGATTCTCACACTTGTCCTGTCTGACATAATCACAGAATCACACAAACACCCAGGTTGGCAAAGCCCCTCAGGGGCATCAAGTCCAACCTAAAACCCTTCTCTGCAAGTTTCACCTTAAACCAACCTTAAGTCCAAACTATAACTCTACAAGATTCACAGAATCATAGAATGTCAGGGGCTGGAAGGGACCTCCAAAGTTCATCCAGTCCAATCCCACTGCCAGAGCAGGATCTCCTAAACCAGATCACACAGGAACACATCCAGGTGGGGTTTGAATATCTGCAGAGAACGAGACTCCACACCCCGCCCCCGGCAGCCTGTTCCAGGGTTCTGCCACGCTCACACCTCCTCATGTTTAAATGAAGCTTCCTATGCCTCAGCTTCCACTCAGTGCCCCTTGTCCTGTCACTGGGCATCACCCAGCAGAGCCTGGCTCTTAAGTCATATCCCTTAAGCACCACACCCAAACCACCCTTAAACACATCCAGGGTGGGGGACTCCACCACCTCCCTGGGCAGCTCATTCCAGTCCCTGACCTCTCTCTCCGTGAAAAACTTTTTCCTAATGTCCAATCTAAACCTCCCCAGGTTCAGCTTGAGGCCCTTTGCCCTTGTTCTGTCTCCAATTCCCTGTGAGCAGAGCCCAACAGCAGCCTCTCCACAGTGTCCCTTCAGGTAGTAAAAACTCACTTTTCCCCTTACCATGAGCCTTCCCTCCTACAGCAAACCTAAATTACCTTCCCAAACCATTTCCCAGGTCCATTGAACGCCCCCAGGAAAACGTCCTGAGGGAGAAAATGGGAGTTTTCTGCATCCCATCTTACAGTGCTGATTATGAAGGAAACCCATCCCTTGCAACAGAAGATTAGAGCAGCACATGGGTTGCTCAGAGCATTGCCATGAGATGACCACATTGAACTGATTTCTAGGATGAAGGCCCTGAACACTTGAGCAGCAACATGCTCTCACATTTTTTCCTCCCTAGTAACGAAGACGGACGGCGACAAAGATCCATCCTGCATGAGGTGCACATTAAAAAACAACAACAAAAAAAAAATTAAAGAATTTATCTGGAGTTAATCAAAACTTGTCTTCATACCAACATGAAGTGATGCCTTGAGAACAGGGCTTTTTACTGTGGACATTTTTCTTTTTTACCTTCAGCTGATTACAGTTTCTTTGCTTTTTAAACACTCGCTTCAAGCCATATGTGTCTCCACATCAGCTTATCTGCTGCTTTCAACTTCCATCAGCCCCTGTTTTCACTCAAACAGGAAAGAATACAGAATGTTCTAGTTAAAGTCTATTTTTGACTATAATAAAGCTATGCAAGCCCATTTCCATTTTCTGGTGTCTCCAACAGACAGACTATCTGAGTTCATTAGGACGACAGCTTCTTGGCAATCAAATCGTTTTTCATTGTGTCTATAGGAACTCAGCCCATTCATCCTCTAGCTGGCTTGCAGAGCCCTGTGCTTAGCACCAAACAAAAGGACCCACATTCTGTCATCAACTCCACGCCTTGGGCATCTCATCTTTGCCTGCATTGCTGGGGATGGTGGGGCAATGGAAGGAGAAAGGGAGGATCTAAAAAAGTCAGCCTAAGCAGGTCTTCAGCCTTGCCTTTCCCAGCTTGGCTTGGCGAGGGTTCAAGCCCAACCCCTCCCTGCATTTTTCAGTTCAGAACTAAGTAGCATACAGGCTTTAAAATTCACCTCTTTCAAAAATATTGTCCATCCTGACATGTATTTGAGAAAACAAAGCTGTAACCTGCTGCTGAACTATAAAGAAAACCTTTTGGAGCCACCTCAGAGAATCACAGGATCATCCTTTTTGGAAAGCCCCTCAGGATCACCAAGCCCAACCTAGAACCCTGCTCTGCAAGACTCACCTTAAACCATAGCGCATAAGTACCACATTCAAACCACCCTTAAACACACCCGGGGTGGGTGACTCCACCACCTCCCTGGGCAGCTCCTTCCAGTGCTGAGAATTTATCCTGCAATGCTACGACTGCCCTGTCCATGCTGTGGGCTTCTCTTGGTGAGGTTTGGGAGAGGCTCAGTGCAGAGCCAGCTGTGGGCAAAGCTGAGCAGATGGCAGCCACACCTGGCACCATGGCTGCGCTCCTCAGACGCAGGGGCAGTTGAATGTGAGACAAAGTCCAGCTCATGGCTGAAGCTTGGAGGTATGAGTAGTCTAAATGACAACTGCTTAATATTAAATAGTAATAACACTGCTCATATTGGCAATAGCAGAAGACATTAACTCATACATGTGCTCACCATACAGCCAAGCCCTGCAGCAAGAGCAGTGTGGCCAGCAGGGCAAGGGAAGGGATTCTCCCCTTTTACTCTGCTCTCCTCAGACCCCACCTGCAGTCCTGTGTTTAGTTCTGGAGCCCTCAGCACAGGAAGGACATGGAAGTGTTGGAGCTAGTCCAGAGGAGGCCACAAAGATGCTCAGAGGGCTGCAGCAGCTCTGCTGTGAGGACAGGCTGAGAGAGTTGGGGCTNCAGCAGGAGGTGTCCCTGCCTATGGCAGAAGGTTGGAACTGGATGATCTTTGAGGCCACTTCCAACCTAAACCATTCTGTGATTCTATGAAAGGGAGAGGTCCCCTTCCAGTACCCAAGCTGGGCAGGAGCTGAAGTACCAGCTGGCTCCACTGAGGTGGCTCAGAGGCTGACACCACATCTAGCATTCTCACTGGAGACTTTCCACTCAGCAAGATTTCAGAAACAGTGTCCCTCTGCTGTTCCTGTGGTTTCATACTTAAAACAACCCGAACATCAAATACTCTTGATCCCTCCACCCTTCTGAAGTACAGCCTGTCCTTGCTTTCCCATCCTGGCCAGCAGCACAGCTCTTCCCTCCAGCAAAACTCACCAGTCCAGCCCACCCTGCTTGCCACACTGGTGGTGGAGTCACCTCTTTATTATTGTTTTGAGCTAATTAATTAATTTCAGGCCACAAAGAGTACAAAATTCAATCAATGCATTAAAATTCTGCTTCCTTTCAGCACCCTTGAAGCTCTACCAAGATGGTATTGCCAGCTGCAAGGACTGACAAGAAGGTGCAGGTCTGGGTTGCAGGACTGGTGACTCTCTGAAGCTGTTTTGTTCTGGCTGCTGGTTCAGCCTTACCATTAAGCATTAAAACAGTAGGATATGTTGCCTTTGGAAATGCATTTAAGCAGGACATCAGCACTTTCCAATCTAACCTCCACCATTTGAGCTGCTCTCATAGAGATGGGAATTCCTCCTCCCAGAAGAAAGGACAAAAAAGAATCCGTGCAAAGAACACTGAAAACTGACCTTGCTTTCATATCACAGTGCCCATTCTCATCTGAGCTGTGAACACTGTACCAGGAAAATCTGTTCTTAATGCCAACTCTCAACCACCACTCTGACACACCACGACAGGAACAAACTAATCCAACACAGGACAGCAACCGAGCAAGGTCCTGCTACACGTTTGCTCCACAGAGCACATGCCAGGAGCGACTTCAAAGTGAAAAACCTCCTTGCACGACACCAGCAGGGCCCAACCAACGTTGTGATGAGTCAGAAAATCCCGAGTGACACCATCTGAGTGCTCCAAGGCTGCCTGGGATGCAAGCAGGGAGGTTGGAAAGTCCTGCTCAGGGCATGGTGCCACGCACGCATTGTGAAGGACAGGCACGCCAGGGCTGGCAGCACCAGGGGCTGGCAATGAAAATCAGAGAGGCTTTTATGCATGCCCCCATCACCCATATAAAGCAGGGAAGCTCAGTGGTTTGTTTTTTTTTTTTTGCCCCCCCCATCGGCTGGGATGAATTCACTTCTAATTCATAATTTCACAAGCTGGGGGATGCATGGGGAAAAACTAATCCTGAACAGATATTTTGGTAGTGTAAACACATTACCTACTGCTCCTTGTTGGAGTGCATCTCTGTGCAGAACCACACAGCAGGAAGCTCTTCAGGGAACCAAAGAACAGTTTGGGTGTTGACAAGAACATCTCTCATTGAGTAAAACACCTTCAAACACTGGTCTTTGCAAAGGATACCTGCTGAGAGACACATTCTGCCCTTCCCCAGGCCACTAGGTATGGACACGGGCCAGGAGCCCTTTACAGACAAGGTTTTAGTCCCATGGCTATGAGACAACAGGAAGGGGAATTCCATTTTCTTTCCTTGAGCAGGGAGGGAAACATCCCTTCAAGATGTTATTGAAATAATAAAACATTTCCATAACCATCCAGCTGTGGAGCAGCAGTGCTAGAAATACACACAGCCTTAAAGACACTGCTGGAATTTTATGAGTCTGCTAAAAACCAGAACCCCGAATCCCCTGCAATTCTCAGACACACACACACGGCCCCCCAGCAACAGCTGCCTCAAAGGAAAAAAGACAATCACACAGGGTGAACCTGCCAATACCACCAGTGCAGCTGAGCAGCCTTTTGCACCACTGCAGCAACAGGCAGCAGCAAACAGGGACAGGGATGTCCACAGCCAACGTCAAGGAGAGAAAGAGGCAAAAACCTGTAAAATTTCTCAGCTCCAGCTGTACCAGGATGAGTTTTGTGTTTTGATTGGCTTGTTTTGTTGTTGGTTTTTTTTTGGTTTTTTTTTTTCCCCCCATAGGTGCTCCCCAGGAGCAACAGCCTGCACTGTGGGCACTGGTGCTGTAAGAACCCTGAACAAAATCGCAGACAGACTCTGCCTCAAAGCCTTGCAGCATCTTGCTCCACACAGATCTGTGCAGAAAGCAGGAGGAGCAGCCCTTCCTCTGTTTCAGAGGCATGTAAACCCAAATTCTCATCAGGATCAAGCAAGAGGGGATTATTTATGCAGGGAACTGCCAGTGCTTTGAGACTCCTGGTGTGGAGAAGAGCTTTTCCAGAGCTTCACTTGGCCACGACTTCCAAGGCAGTTACCGCAGCAGGTCCTGGGACATCTGCTGTGCCTCCCCTGGGGAGCCTCCCCAGGAAGCAGAGAGCTGCAGATGCCACCGCATTCATCTGCCAACTGGAAGATTTTAAACAAAAGAGAAAGGGTGGTCTCACCCTAGGGATCGGCTGCAGCAGGGAGGTTTTCCCTTCCCTGGCGGCAGGGGCTGAAAGCAGGGTAGGTAACACTCCCTCGGGTGCTGCAACTTCTCAAATCACCGTAGCCAAACGTTTACAAAATAAGAGCTGGGGGGATGGGGGGGTGCAGGATCCAGTGTTTAGTTTTTTGCACTGTACCTGTGCAGAGAAATCTCTCCCCAAAACCACATCCAGCACGAAAAGTTCTGGCTGTGAATTCACCACATTAGGAAGCAAGGAAAAACGGAGCAGACTGAAGAAGAGAGAGGCTACAGGCCAGAAGTGGAAGCTGATGAAGCTGTTTTCATCACTTCCAGCTTAGATTCAGGAGTTCTGCTTTTTAGCAGTGCACAGAGATGCCCCAGTAGAGAAGGATGTGGTGTGGGAGCAGGCTGAGGAATTGCTAGTGTCCAGCAGCAGGACACTCACAGCCCTCCACTAATGTGGAAATCCTTTGGCTTTGCCACATGTATTCCAGCAAAGCAACAGGAGGTTGTGTCTGCCCTTGCACTACATGTGCCCTTCAGTGCTGGTTTCACAGAACAAGGTCTGATGCCTCCTTTACCATCTCACACCGATCCAGCACAGCTGAGGTGCAGGCTCAGAGACCTGTCCTGCTGGGAAGGAAATGAAAGAAACCCAGGAAAAAAAACCCCACTCTGCTTTTGTTTAAAAAGAAAAGCCAAGTTCCATACACAAACACAGATTTGGTTGCAAGTAGTCACATTACAACAGTTTGGTCCTAAGGATTTTCATATAACTTTTTAAAACTTGGGTTTTCAAGCCACTAGGCTCCTGCTGATTACCCAGAGAGACACTGCACTGCCTAGGTGATGGGCACAGTCCCACCAAACACCAAAACCCTCACGTTCTGAGGTCATGCAGACCTGCTGCAGAGCCTTGGTACAGCACCCACACACCTGCCTGTACACATCACACCTGGAGAACAAGAGTTGATAGGTCAGTTCCTGTCGTTTTCCATAGTCATCCATCCCAAAAAGCTCCAGGAGCAACAAGTTACTCTCAGCATCATATTTAGGCTGAGTAGAAAAGCTCACACTGATGTGAGGGCAGAGCTCATTGCTGCCTACACCTACCTGAAGGGACATTGTGGAGAGGCTGCTGCTGGGCTCTGCTCACAGGNGGACTGGATAAGCTTTGGAGGTCCCTTCCAGCCCCTGACATTCTGTGATTCTATGAATCTTGTAGAGTAGAGCTGTAAGTTGGACTCAGTGATCCTGAGGGGTTTTTCCAACCTGGGTGTTTCTGTGACTCTGTGAACCCTGAAGGCACAGATGAAGAGCAAGACCACAGCGTACTTTTGGACTTGGGAATCCTACCTCCAAGCTCCAACTCCCCCCTAGAGACTGGGATTCCCCACGTGGAGTCACAGGCAGGATGACCACGACTGTACTAATCAAGAACTTGCAGTAAGTGCTGCAGCCACCGCTTCCAAGGAGAAACTGAATCACAGCAAATTAATTTCCTGGCCCAATTTTGTGGGAAAACAACAGCATTTCCCTCCCAGTTTTATTGAAAAGCTAAAAATTCAATAGCAATAAATAAACCAAACCCACTCGTGGCTCTGCAAGAACCTGCATCTTCTCTGCCTTTATTAATCTCAAAGCTGTTTGTCTGCTTTGGCAGTGAGATGTAGTTATAAAAAAAAAAACCCAAAGTTAACAAAACAAAACAAAACATGAAACCCAGTGAAACTCAGTGATTTATGGTCCCAATAAAGATTCCAGTCAAACAAATAAATAAATAAATAGAAATCTGTAAAACTTTTGTAGACAGATATGAGAAAAGGGCAAGACAATGAAGTGGCAAAACTTTTCTGGTGTCCCATTTTCCTCTTAGCTAAGCAAACATTTCTACTGAAAGAATTTACTGAAACATTAGATGTTCTCTTGCAAAATAAGTGCAAGCTACTCAAAAAGCACATATTTCTCACAGGGGCCTATGTGTCTTCTCTGCTCAGCAATCCAGCCTTGGAAACCTGAACAAAAGGCTTTGCAAACTGAAGAGCTGAGGACACAGTTCTTCACTCGTTTCTACTTCTCATATCCCATGGGAAGCAGAGAAGAGAATGGCAAAACAGATACTTTCCATTTTCCATTAATTTCGTGGCATCTTAGAATCATAGAATGTCAGGGGCTGGAAGGGACCTTGAAAGATTATCTGGTGCAGCCTCCCTGCCAGAGCAGATCACTTAGAGCAGATCACACTGGAATGCATCCAGATGGATCTTGAATATCTCCAGAGAGGGAGACTCCACACCCACCCTGGGCAGCCTGTGCCAGTGCTCTGTCAGCCTCACAGGGAAAAAAAATGTTCCTCAGGCTCACATGGATCCTCATCTTAGCAAAGCAGCAGTGAACAGCTCCACAGCCCAGCCCCCAGTGGTGCAGGTTCTGTTCTATGTTTCTATCTGTGCAATTAGCCCTGTTGCTTTCACAGAATCACAGACACACCCAGGTTGGCAAAGCCCCTCAGGAGCACCAAGTCCAACCTAGAACTCTGCTCTACAAGATTCACCTTAAATCATAGCCCCAAGCACCACATCCAAACCACCCTGAAACACATCCAGGACTGGGGACTCCACCACCTCCCTGGGCAGCTCATTCCAGTCCCTGACCACTGAAAAACTTTTTCCTAATGTCCAATCTAAACCTGTCCAGCCTCAACTTGAAGCCATTCCCCCTTGTTCTGTCACCAGTTCCCTGTGAGAGGAGCCCAGAAACAGCCTCTCCACAATGTCCCTTCAGGTAGCTGCAGACAGCAATGAGGTCTCCTCTTCTTCAAACTAAAGCAGACTCAGCTCCCTCAGCCGCTCCTTATAAGACTTATTCTCTGTGCCCTCCACCATACAGACACACACACACACTATATGCTGCAGAAATATAAACCTAGAATGCCTCTCTGGAGCTGAAGGAGGACTCCTTATTTTGTTCCATCTTATCAGAATGCCAGATTTCAGCATCTGCTGCACTTCAGAGGATGCTTGGAAAGAAGTGGAAAATTCAGAGATGGCTCTCGTTAGGAAATGAGGTACCTCAGTTTGTATCCCATTTACAAGTTGATTTCTCTTTCCTGAAATTCTTCCAGGTTCCTGTGCTGTCTCCATTTTAAAAAAACCCCACTAATGAGCTCCAGTTTATGTGAAATTATTGTTTCAGGTGCTCCTCTCAGCAATCCATTCAACAGCACTCGGTGCAATTTTAGAGTCAGTTCTTTCAAAAGTCAATATAATTTTCTTTCTCAAGCCAATCCTCTCCTATTGTGCATGTCAATCATCTACATCTAATTCTTTTCAGCTGGGATATAAAAGTTTAATCTATTTTAGTGTAATGACTGTAAGCAAACAGAGTATGGCCCTGCTTTCTATTAGCTGACATTAGAATTTGAATTAAAGAGGCAGAGTTGACCCCCTACACACTTGGGAATGAAGGTACAGAGTGAAGCAGCTGCCACTTTAACCATGTGCAGAGCAAATGAAAATGATGCACCTCTTGTGGCACCCAGAGGTGTTTCTGCTTTAGCCTGAAAGCTTTAGAGACCTGAGGGATGCCTACTTCCACCCCAAATAGTTCCCTGCCTCCCTGCTCTTGAGACAGGAGGTGCACACAGGCACAGTCCCCCCAGTGCTGCACCACATTTGGAAGGTCAGGTTGTTCCACCATCAACCTTCCCCATGCCACCAACTCACCTGGCACAACACTACCCACTGCTGCTGATCCCTTGTCCACATGTCCCAGCCTAAGCCCCACCACAGGCATTGCCTTCTAGCAGGGATAAGCATTTGTTCATCACTGGTATCTAAGCAGACTTGGAAGCAAATGGCCAAATACATCCCAGCTGTAACCCAACAAGTGCTTCTTGACCAGCCTTGACCATCACCACTATCTTTGGAAGGTCTGCTTGCTTTGCACTCAGACTCTGATAAGCAGCTTCCAAGAATGCAGGGCCTGGACCAGCAACGAGCATCTGTGACTGTGTTATGCAGAACTCTATTTATAAACCAAACCAAAACACATAAGGTGCTGTTTCTGAAGCCTTGATCTGGCTCTTGGGACACTGCCCATGAGCTTGGCCAATTCTGCACCTCAGGAGCTTTTCAAGAGGGCTGGAGAAGCAATCAGTGGAGAAAAAGCTCAGGATCATGAAAGCACCAAAATAGCTTGTGGATTTTACTAGCAATGTGGAAAGACTTCACTCAGACTTCCCCACCCCCCCCTTAAACTTCTTTACTCATCACTGGCTACCTTCAGGTGAAGGTATTTCTAGTTTTTTTTTTTACTTCAGAGGAGTTGTTTCTGATTTCCTACACCAGCCTTCATGCCAGCAACCTTGGAAATATAAGAAACAGACCCTGTGTGTGTATATAGAGGATCCAGGGAGCAACATGTTGGACAAAGTCATTGCAATAACAGTAACAAGTCTCCATTTTTATAGTCTTTGAAGACCTTTAGGCACTAACAGCAATCCAGATGCCAAGAAATAAAGTCATTCTTATCTGGAAGCAATGATCCTTTGCATTTGACTTGCCCAGGAAACCAATACTGTGGTATCCAACTCACTTGGCACAAGCTCCCCAATAAAAGCAGACAAAAAGAGTAAAACCCAAAGTTTTCCAGGTAGTTTTTTTTTTTTTAAAAGAAGAAAAACAGTTCAATAAGCTTCAGTTTTTAAAAGAATAGAAAGGAAACACTTCAATCAGTGCTTATCACAAGAATTATTCTCATTGCAGTAAACCCACAGGAAGCTGCAGCTTTCCATCACCACAGATTTCTCTGCTGCATTAACCTTGCTCTCTGCATGGGCAGCAGACAAGCAGAAGAGTGTGGTGGCAAAGAGGCCAGCAGCAAAACTGCAGGTAAGTTCTACAAGGCAGCACAACAAAGAATCATGGAATTACTTAGGTTGGAAAAGATCTCTAAGGTCATAAAGTCCAATCAACCAACCCAGCACCACCATGCCCATAAACCCTGTCCAAAAACCACATAGACATGGTGTGTTGAGACACCTCTGGGCACAGTGACCCCACCACTTCCCTGGGCAGCCTGCTCCAATGCCTGACCACTCTTTCAGTAAAGAAATTTTGTCCAATCTACACTGGCCCTGGTGCAACTTGAGGCCATCTGCTCTTGTCCTATAGCTTGACACTTGGGAGACAAGACCAACACCCACCCTGCTCCGACCTCCTCTCAGGCAGTTTTAGAGAGCAATGAAGCCTCCTCTCAACCTTCTCCAGACCAAACAACCCCAGCCCCCTCAGCTGCTCCTCATGTGACCTGTTCTCCAGACCCTTCACATGATAAAAAATTCCATTAACAGCAGGGTTTGGGGGCAAAGCTTCCAGCACTGAGGAGTGCTGGATGCTGACACCAGAGTGGCTTACGGGGAAGGGAAAGTCAGCGGTGGAAGGAGCCCTTGGGCTGCTCTCTGAAAAAAACCTTGCAGGGAACCCCTGCATTCACTGGGATCCTTTTGCTTCCTCTGGGATCCCCTGCTCCTAGCACACCAGCCCTGGCTGACCACTTCCAAAGCAGTCTTAGTGTTTTTTTATTGGAACATTCCAGCAGGGAAGGAGGCAGCCGGGGCTGGCCGAGCGCCAGCCACATCAGCTGTAATCAGATTATACAGTAGTGGCTTCAGAAAAGCAGAAGCATGTTTATTATCAAGCCACTAAGCAGACTGACAGTCATTTGGTCCAAGCTAAGCTGAAACAGTCTTTCAGCATCATTTTCTGATTCAGATCACAGCCACTTAGCTGATGTCAGCATTTTTGTTATATATATATATATTTTTTTTTAGGGGGTGTAAATGATGCTTAGGGAATGATGATGGTTAGAGTCTATTTTTAATTTGGGATTCTG
The DNA here is from genome assembly GCA_013399775.1 of Semnornis frantzii. Lineage (NCBI taxonomy): Eukaryota > Metazoa > Chordata > Aves > Piciformes > Ramphastidae > Semnornis > Semnornis frantzii. Next base: position 19,502 of record VWYK01100696.1, read on the forward strand.
AAAGAAAAAAATACTTTCCACTTGATTCAATTCTATTTTATTACGTTGCTATATTAAAAAATTGTATTTCAGAGGAAATGCTGTCCCTTAATAAGGACACAGCACAGAATATCTGTTTAAATACAGCCTTGACATCTCTAAAGATCTTAGTTTTGGTCATATGTTAACATGTCCAGTCCATATGTGAATATTTTTGGCTACCTACTTGATTGTTTTCTATTTTATTACATTGCTGTATTACAAAAAATATATTTCAGAGGAAATGCTGTCCCTTAATAAGGACACAGCACAGAATATCTGTTTAAATACAGCCTTGACATCTCTAAAGATCTTAGTTTTGGTCATATGTTAACATGTCCAGTCCATATGTGAATATTTTTGGCTACCTACTGAGGAGAGGCTCCTAAAGACATCTAACAATCACCAAAATAAAGTGATCCACCAAGGAAAGTGGAGTGATGTAAAAAAGTAGAGCACTACTGATGAAAGGCTATCAGCCTCATCCCAAAAACCACTGGCAGATGTGGCACCCATGGCAACTGATGCCATGCAGGTAGGCATACACATGGCAACACAGACCCTGTAAACCCACAGGCACAAGGAGCTTGGTGTGGGTGAGCTTCCACAGCTCCTTGGCAGTAAGAGGTGTAAATACAGCTTGAGTCTCCTCTGGAGCAGCACACAAATCCTGCCTTTGAAGGCAAGGCTGAAGGTTCATTTTCCCTCCCACCATCATGATAGATATGAAAAGTTAGTGGAAGGGAAGGAAAAGACAGAATTGAAGCTATGGGGAGGGCAGCCCCTTTGCTAGCACACCTCTGAGTGATCCTGTGGGATAATTATCCCCAGTCCAGCTTTGCTCAGCTCTCCAGCCCTCAGCTGCCACACCACAGGGCTCAGTTCCATTTCCCTCCCATGTAATTTGATTTCTTTTATTTGTGAAGAGTTTTTAGTGGCTATCTCGAGCAGAATCATGAATATGCAAGCAGTTGCTGGGATGAGGTGTCTCCTGTGAGCAGCAGGTGGGAAAAGCTGCAGGTGTGGCTGGGAATAGCTGTGCTAAGTTCTGGCCAGAGGAAATTTCCTTCAGCCCATTTAAAGAGTCCCCTGGAACCTCAGCTGGACAGCATTTATGCATTTATTCTCTATTCCAAGTCAACAAAGATGTAAAAGGTCCCAAGCTGCATTTCAGTAGCAAAGCAATGACTTTCATACTGCTCGTTTGCAGGCTGCAAAGTGTGCTAGGAGGGAGAGCAGTACTACAGGGAGCACATTATCAGCTCTAACATTTCCAGGCTTTCCTGACTCCACAGATCCCCCTCCTCAAGTTCATACATGGGTTGAGGCCTTTTAAAAAAGCACACATGGAATAAGAGCATCTATGAGTCACATGAGACTCACTTTCCTCTTCCACTTGGGCAGTTTCTAAGCAGTAGCTGCCCAGCTTGCATACAAGTAGTCCAAACTGGAGCACACAGCTGGCATCGCCCAGCCTGCCATTGGTGATTGCCACCAAAGATCATAGGATCACAGGATGTCAGGGATTGGAAGGGACCCAAACAGATCATCCAGTCCAACCCCTCTGCCAGAGCAGGACCAGACAATCTAGCTCAGGGCACACAGGAACACATCCAGACAGGCCTTGGAAAGCTCCACAGAAGGAGACTCCACAACCTCTCTGGGCAGCCTGTGTTAGTGCTCTGGGACCCTTCCAGTCAAGAAGTTTCCCCTTGTGTTGAGCTGGAACCTCCTGTGCTGCAGCTTCCATCCACTGCTCCTTGTCCTATCCCAGACAGCAGTGAGCAGAGCCTGTCCCCCCCCTCCTGACCTCCAGCCCCCAGATATTGTTAAACATTTATTAAATCCCATCTCAGTCTTCTCCTTTCCAGACTGAGCAGCCCCAGCTCCCTCAGCCTTTCCTCATCAGGCAGTGCTCCAGTCCCCTCATCACCTTCATAGTCTTCCAACCAGATCCTCTCCAGCAGACTCCTCTCCCTCTTAACCTGGGGAGCCCAAAACTGAATTCAGCACTCAAGATGAAGTCTCACCAGGGCAGAGCAGAGGGGGAGGAGAACCTCCCTCCACCTGCTGGACACACTCTTCTTAATGCTTTGTTTTTGGTTTTAAGATTTGACATCTAAATCAGGCAGTTGGTGCTTGCAAGGGCACACATAAATCACCTGCTGGGGACCAGAGCTGCCTGCAGAGCAGCTCCTCAGGAGCATCAGTCAGAGGCTATGCTTGCAGCAACAAACCAGGTCTGCCTAGATAGCTTGGGCAGTTCTGGAACAGCAGCTCTGTTTCTGGAGCACACTTTCTGATGGACACTTCTTCCTCCTGTGCCCACTGAGATGGCATCTGAAGAGGAATAAAGGTTTTCCTGACCAGACTTTACTACAAGCTTAAAAACACAAATCTCATTGGATTTTTCAACTTGCAGAACTGAAGCTCTTGTACAAACAGGAAAGCAAAACCTTCCTGCTGCTCTGCTTTAGAGCAAGTTGCACTGATTTCCTGCACATTATTCCAGCAGATCGAAAAATGGATAACAACACAGCCAGTAACCACATGGATTAGAGGATAAAACAAAACCCCAGCTTCAGACAACTCCTTCTGCAACACCTACAGCTAAATCCCCATATTCATTACTGAAAATGGGAATGATACAGCCAGGAATTTGGGTAGCTAGATGCTGGACTTGCCTGCTATGTCCTTGTCCCCACGTGTGACATCTGGTCATCTGGCAAGGAAATGCCAGGAATCATTTAGATTTCATTGTGAGTGACAGGAGGGTGAGGGCTTGACACGCTGCTGCAAAGGACAGAAAAGGGCTCCCCTGCCCGAGCGTGATGCAGGGAAACTTCAAACTGCAGAGAGCCTTTTCTGGTGGAGAAGTGAATAATCTGCCATCACAGAGGGGGCTGGGGTGAGGGAAGAACAACAAATCAGGAGGGAAAAAAAATGTAGTGAAATGTTTACACAGCTGGTTTGTCAGGACAGAGCTGTTAAGAATGGTTGTTTTTCAGCCACGGGGCTCAAAGAATAGTCTTCATTTGCCCTGCTGCAACCAAAAGCAGCTTGGTAAAACCACTGCATGCTTCCCTTTGCCAGTTCCTGTACAGAACCAGGGGTGACAAGAGGCTAGCACCCACCTAGTGTTTGTAGATGTTTTCTGAACAGAATGTGTTCACAGGTTGCTTCAAATGCTACCTGGATGTCCTCCTCAAGAAACCAAATGCAAATAAAACTTAGTCCTTCTGAAAATATCAGCAGGATTGGCAAAGTGCAAAGAAGGTACTAGAAAAAGAATTCCAAACGACGGAGTTGTTCAAGTGCAAGGTAAAAGCAAAAAGGCAAAGAGCTAAAGTAAGAATGATCAAGTTTACTTTTGTTCCCCAGGAGCTAACGGCAGCACAATCACTGCCCTAGGGACATGGAAACACAACAGGACTGGGGCAGTTTGAGCAGAGACCGAGAGATTTGAGGCTGTTCAGTCTGGTGAGAAGGTTCCCAAGTGACCTCATTGCAGCCTTGCAGTATCTTAAGGGGGGTACAGGAAAGCTGGGGAGGGACTTTTTTAGGCTGTCAGGTAGTGATAGGACTGGGGGGAATGGAACAGAGCTAGAAATGGGTAGAGTCAGACTGGATGTTAGGAAGAAGTTCTTCAGCATGAGGATGGTGAGACGCTGGAACAAGTTGCCCAGGGAGGTGGTGGAAGCCTCATCCCTGGAGGTGTTTAAGGCCAGGCTGGATGAGGCTGTGGCCAGCCTGATCTAGTGTGAGGTGTCCCTGCCCATGGCAGGGGAGTTGGAACTGGCTGATCCTTGTGGTCCCTTCCAACCCTGACTGGTTCTATGATTTTCACCAGTGCCTGGACATGGTGAATCCACAGCCACTTTGTTTCCAGGACAAGCCCTGTGGATCCACACCAGTGCTCTTGTGCTCCTCACACATGTTTTTACATTGTCACCAGGACATACAATAAAACTAAAACAATTAAGTTCCAGAGAGAAGTCTTCTGAAGGTGGCTTTTAGCTGAAGCATTTATTCTTACTTCAGTTCCTTAACCAGTGGGAGAGGAGCAGGACATCAGAGGTCCAGCCTTGGCCAAGGGACCAGAGGAGCCTGCCACGCTTAGCCTAGTAAAATAAAGACAGATGGGACAGATTGCTTTCTGCAGCACAACAAAAGGGAGATACACCCTGTTTTGTTTTCCAAAAGTTGTTTAAACTATAGGACAGGGTTGGCATAAGAATAATAGATTGACCATGAATAAACTGATGTTAAAAATTAGGAGTTTTGTGACCGCCAGAAGATCTGGAACAGTTTTCAGACAGATGAGTACAGACAAGTGGTTTAAAGACAGAGCTTCACCAATTTAAAAACCAGGATTAAACAAATGTGATGACTTGTTGAGGAGTGCTTTCAGGAGATGGATCATCCCTGTGCTGCTTCCACCTTCCTGGACAATCTCTGAATGATACAGAAAGAGCTGAACTTCCCTGCAAGGAGTCTGCTGGGAAAGTTGAGATCCCACAGCCAGCAGAGCTGAGCAGTATCAGCAAATACAAAACTCCATACTCCTCTGGGCAATTGTACTTCACACATTACTGTTTCAGCACAGGATGTGCTGGCTGATATCTTAGCTAAATGCTAAATGACATCAGCCATTCCCTCACTCTCCAGAACTACTTGCATCAGACCTCTTAAGGCAACCAGAACACATCACACGGCTACAGCAGGAGGATGCTGAGGCCAATTCTTCACAACAAGAGATGGGCAAAGCTGAAGGAGTACAGGAGAGATGCTACCCAACACACCTCCATCTCTCTATAGGAGTTTCTTCTTCCTGCAGATTAAGCTCAACAAGCCTTTACTTTTAAATTTATTTTTAATCTACAGCCCTTTCCATTTAGTACACATACCCACAAAGAGTTTCTTAAAGGTCAGTGCTCTTTCTGCATTCCAGTTTAGTGTCAGAGCTGTATATTCAAGCAGAAGATTAGCCACCATTTGAAAGAGATGATGCCTGGCTGATTTTTTCCAAGACACTCCAGTTGCAAGTCTCAAAAAAAAAACCACACCAAACCACAAGGGAAAGCAAATGAAGTGTAACACAGAAGGATTACTCAGGCATTCCACATTATGGCTCTCATCACTACACTGATTTGTCATTTTGTAAAGTATTGTCTTTCAGTTCAGCTTGCTGAAGATAAAACCAGCCCTCCATTCCAACTTTTTCTTTATCATATTTCATTACTTCACTGCTTTGGGATCAGAGCATGGGAAATAGTCTGCTGTTTAGAAGCAAAGTTTTCCCCTCCCCAGCCGTCTTAGCGTGCTTTCAGGATTGGATCACAAACACAACATAAATCATTGGAGAGAAGGACACAGACGTTTTACAATAACATGAAACATTAACGTATTTGTTTTTTCAAACACGTGTTATCTTTTGGGGCTGAAGTACCTGACAGTAGCAATTTAAACAGACATTTTTATTTCGTGCACGTCCACCAGCTCATTAGCTTAAGATGAATAGATGCTTAGCGCCTGCTCTAAGGGGATCGTTTGTTAGCCCTCTGGAACCTGTTGAAAAGTTTATCAAAGCAGCTATGGCAAGTTCAGGTCCTTGCAAATGGAAGGAACAGTGCTCCAAGGTTTAAGATAGCATATCAGTGCTTTCATAAGCCTTCCCCCTCCAGCGCTGATTAGAGCAAGCAATTATTTCTTTCGCGGCTTAAAGCTTTCACTTTGCTACATAAACGTTGACACGGTGCCAAGAGCTGAATGGAAACCCATCTTTGCTTTAGATTTGTTTGAAAACATTAAACTCAGAACAGACCAAACCCAAGAAAGCAAAGCAATTGTTGAAGTTATCCTAAATTCAGTTTAAAATCAATATGCTACCTAAGAGAGCTTAAAGTTGGCTTGAACGTTTCACTTGCATTTGCCTGTGCTTCCTTGTGATACACAGGGCAGGAAGCACCACCAGCATCCTCTCTGAGCAATACACTTTACTCCAGCAAACACTTTATTAAGCCAGCAAAGGGCAGATATATGCTGGGGAAACAGAGGCTTAGAATCATAGAAGCAACCAGGTTGGAAGAGACCTCCAAGCTCATTCAGTCCAACCTCTCCCCCAGCCCTAGCCAGTCAACCAGACCATGGCACTAAGTGCCCCATCCAGGCTTTGCTTCAACACCTCCAGGGATGGGCACTCCACCACCTCCCTGGGCAGCCCATTCCAATGCCTATCACTCTCTCTGCCAAAAACTTCCTCCTAACATCCAGCCCAGACCTTCTCTTGAGGAGGACACCTTAAGACTGTGTCCCCTTGTTCCATTGCTGGTTGTCTGGGAGAAGAGCCCAACCCCACCTGGCTACAACCTCCCTTCAGTTGGTTGTAGCAACGAGGTCTGCCCTGAGCCTCCTCTTCTGCAGGCTGCACACCCCCAGCTCCCTCAGCCTCCCCTGACAGGGCTGTGCTCCAGGCCCCTCCCCAGCCTTGCTGCCCTTCTCTGGGCACCTTCCTTCATTGAAACATCTGCAGAACTGGATCCACCACATTTGTAGGCAACGATTACTGATGAAGCAATTTCATGTGCTCAAAGGCCACTGCAGTTAGGTACAGCACAAAATATTTGTCTGCTAGACACAACGCACAGCTTGAAGGTGAAGAAGTGTCCACAGGCATATTTCAGTGGCACAAGTCAGCTCCTGCAAACTGGGATGGCTATATCAATGCACAGACTTTCTTTTACCTCATCTCATGTGAAGGGAAAAGGAATCTCAGGTGAATCTTGTAGAGTAGGGTTATAGGTTGGACTTGACCCTGAGGGACTTTTTCCAACATGGATATTTCTGTGATAAGATCTTTTGGATCTTTTTGTGTTGTTCCAAAGATGTTCCCGTTAGGGATTTTGTTGCTAATAACACTGATAAAGCTCATTTTTCACTGCACTGGTAACAGCTCTGTGGGCAGCTCAGCTGAGGGCTAGAGGGTAAAAGAGCTGCTGGCCCAACCATCACCACTACCATCTGCAATGGGGAATGACTTCAAACTAGAGAAGAGTAGATTTAGGATTGGATGTTAGGAACAAGTTCTTTACTCTGAGGGTAGTGTAACACTGGAACGGGTTGCCCAGGCAGGTGATTGAGGCCTCATCCCTGGAGATATTCAAGGTGATGCTTGAGAGGGCTCTGGGCAACTTGATCTAGTTGAGGATGTCCCTGCTGAGTGCAGAGGGGGTTGGACTGGATGACCTTTGGGTGGTCCCTCCCAACCCAGACCATTCTATGAGGACACTCTGCCTCTACAACAATGCGCATGGGCAAAGACCAGCGAGGAGACAGGACTCAGCCATCTTGTAGAAGTCAACCTACTTGTGCTGATTTAGCCCAGCACAGGATCTGGACCTTATCTGGAGAGAAGTGCTAATCACCACAGTTTGCCCATAGTTATTTTTACGTTGTGGAAAAACGGATGGAAAACAAAACAATCTCCTAAGGACAAAATGCAGCTGGAAGAACATGCACGATACTGATGCTACAGCATGGAAACAGCTGGCCAGGACGGGAAGGAGACTGATGTTTTCTGCCTGCACTTCCATGGGAACACATTCAGACCTGACAACAGCTCTGTCCTATGGAAATACCACGGCTCTCGTCATTCGGCCTTGAAATCCTGACACCGACATCAGAGCAGGGAAAAATGACTCCACTGCTTCTGCTTTGCATTGAGCCAAACCCGCCTGCAACAAAAGGCAAGCGCATGCAGTTGTTTTCCTGGGTGTGTTTCCAATCCCAGCAGTGTGTTTAAGTAGTCAGGCTGCATCCAAGAGAGCTCGGCAGCGCAGAGAGGGCAGATGACACCCCGATGGCAAAAGCAGCCATGTAAATCATCTCCGAACGACAGCGTCAGACACGGAGAGCTGCTCCATTTGGAATGTGCCAAACGGTGCTTTTCCTCATCTGGCATCATCTATACATCAGCCAAGGGGTCCCTTGGGGATTGTAATTCTTGCCACAGACAAATGCACAACAGATGTTAAGAAAAGTGTTAATTAAAATAATATAGATCTCCATCGAGGTAGCAGAGGAGCCACTCCTGGAGTCAAAAGCAAACCTGCAAACAGCCACAGGCCCCTCCCGGTCGCCTGCCTACCAACCTTCAGCACTGCCCAGCAGGGACCGGGCAAGGGGGCAAGGGAGGACGAGGAAGCAACTGAGAACCCAGACCCTGTGCAGCTTGAAGCTCCTGTTTCTGATTAGGGGCTTGCAGAATGACACATTTCAGAAGAGTACAAACGCTGGCCAGCTCTCTTCTCAGTTCTTCCCAAGTGACACAGGACTCTTTCCTGCCCACAGGCTCTCGTTAGGTGACAAGCAGCAGTACCAACAGGTTAAAGAAAACCCTCACGTGCTTTCTGTTACTGCCTTATCTTTATGCTTTAACACAGTGGCAAAGCAAGCTCCTTTTCAGTGAGCAGCATCTGCCCCAGGGTGTCTGTCATGTCAGTCTGAACAGAGCCCAGAACATCATCATCTTAGGCCAGTTTGTGCACTTTGCCAGAGCCATAAAGCGACTCCCTGCTGTGCAGCCTCTGCCCCTCTTAATGGGGAGACTGGCACTGAGAAACCAGACTGCTTATTTCCATATTGGCACACGTCCATCTGCTCTGGCCTTTGAGCATGACTATCTTCTTTTGAGCCGTCTCAATATCGAGCAGGAGAGCTTCTCCATCCACAACCCCCCCTCAAAGACAACAGTAATTCTGAGGGAAAACAGTTCCATATTTATGAATTTTCCAGTTTTCTTCAGAGAAATTATTCAGTCCTTTGGTCCAGAAGGAAGAGGACTTCCCTGTCTCTTACACAGGCAATTGGATTTATTGGATAGTGATATGATAAGCTGAGAAGTTTTCTAGGGCAAAGGGTGAGGTACAGACACTGGAGAGGGAAAAGCATCCAAACCCACCAGCCCCACACAGCAGCTATATGGACGACTGTACCCAAGTCAGGCACAGCTGTGCTAGGCACTGACAGAGAAGATCAAGCAGCAGTGACGGTGACAGAGTGAGAGTGATGGTGGAAGACATCAGGCTGGACCAGAAGAAGGGGCATTGGTACTGCCCCTGAATCCTACCCAGCATATTCAACCTAGAGACCTTCAGGTGCCAGACTGAACTTCTGATCTCAGAGGAGCCAGAAGAGCTATGACGATAGGCAACTGCCTCAGAGACCACCTAAGTGGCAAACTGTGCTTCGAGAAAATATTCTTTGTGAGGGGTTTGAAAGCAGGAATTCATGTCAACAGATCTGCAGATCAAAAGCAGAATTATCTAATCCAGCATGCTCTGTGTCAATAGGCAGTTGTGAGAAGCTGTGAAAGCCTTATGGGCATAGGAAACTGGCTTGCATGGCACGCTCGGGAGTTAGTCACCTGTTGAGTTTCAGAGGGAACTTCTCTGCAGCTGTTTCAAGATCTTCAGGAGTGCTCTACAGAATGCTTTGCTCCTTACCCACACCACATGGTTTTGAGTCTTCCAAGAAGGCCAAGGCTTGCTGTGATGGTTGATATTTTTTTCAGCACTTCAAAGCTTGGGCTGAGCCTTGCTGCCTGCTCAGAAGCCTGCTATCTTTGGCATCCCCCAGGACTGAAGAAATATCAGAGTTTGGCTATTTTTGCTGCTGGCTTTTCAATGTAATGTTAACAGCCAGGATCCACAAACTGCATCCTGGAGCTCTTACTCAATCCCACGGAAAGGTTGCTGGGAAGAGGAATGCTAAAGGTTACAACATTTTTGTCTTATTGTTATTATTAGGGAACACACAACAGCTGTACATCCAAACTCCATATTTTTACAAGGCAAAGAGCAACCAGGCTTTGCTGAACCTTGGCATGCCTTGAGCTCACTGTGCAAGAGTTCCAGGGGGCATGAGTCAGCTTACAAACCCATAAAAATCTAATTATGGCTAATGATCATCCTTTTGTTTACACTGTATATGAAATGCTAACTGCTTCTGATACTCGCTGCAGGAGCAAGATCTACCATCAATCTTGAACCGACTCCTATCGCACCAGCACGACTTGAAACGGCCAACTTACAATAGATCAGAGCCCACGCCACACACAAAAGGCTCTGCCCTGCCTGCCAAAAGCTTGGTTTCTCTCTCATACAGCTACTGAAACACTGCATGCTCCGAAGTTTAGAAAGAAGTTCAAAAGAACCACACAGAACAACTAAGTCCCAGTTACAAGAAAGCAACATGCAGCAGATCCTCTAACAGGCTGCGTGGCAACCAACCAACTTCGGGCCACACAAGGAACTGATTTTCTGATCTTACACAGACCTGAGCAGAATTACAATAGCCTCTGGATAGACTCACATGGAGGGGAGAATGCTAACGTCAGGGATAAGCAGGGCTGTGGCAGTCCTGCTGCCCTTTGAAGGAAGAGGCCAGGAAAGTGACCTCACTTCTCGGGACCACTGCTGATGGAGCAGGTCTCACCAACCCACTGCAGTGGGGAAAGAGAAGACAGACAAATTTTTCTCTCCATCAACTTGTTGGTGCTCTTTGATGTGTTTCAGTGGCTGCCCCCAAAGAGCTGCAAGAAACCCAACTGAAATTCACACCAGGATCTGCTTGTTCCATAAAGAAACTGTTTCCTGGTCCAAAGGGGCCTGCAGGAAAGCACAAAACATCAAATGAGGAGGCTACTGGCAAAGGGGTTTATATTCCTCCCCAGGCCAGGCACAGGTAGAATTGGTTTTAGTTTATACTAATTCCAAGTCCTGCTTGCACAGGTCTTGAAGAAAAGAAGCCATGCTCCAGACATGGTCTAGTTTGAACCTGAATGATGCTGAGAGTCTGCCAACATCACAGTTCTTGGAAAGCTGCACAAGTGCAGTCCAAAATGAGATCTCTAAAACAAATTCCATCGGATTTACAAACTGCTTATAAAACAAACCCAAGAGCTGGCAAAGGCAGGGCTCTTTCAAGGTTAGCTCGGTTCCTCCCATCTTGTTCTTTCCTCCCAGTCAGTTCATTTCAAGTTGCTTCCTAAGTGCTTCAAGTCCTCCCCAAGCACAGATACAGGAGCAAGGCAGGTGTGGGTCCTTTCCACAGAGCTGCCCAAACTAGTGCAGAAAAAGCTCCTGCACCTGCATCGTGCTGCCAGGCTCTGCCGTGGCATCCCAGCTACGGAGACTGCAGCTTCAGCAAGCATCTAGGAGGGGGCAGAAAGGACAAAGACAACTTATCCCCACAAAAATGTTAGCCTGAAATAAGCCTCCCCAACAAGCAGCCCTGTTGTCTGTACAGTCAAATGCCAGTTGTGCCAAGCCAAGCCCTTCATCAAGAAGCCTGGTTTCATTGCTGCAAACACCCACGGGGTTCTCAGTAAGAACTGGTTGTGTTTCCTTCACTCCTGGGCTGGGAATTCAAATAGCTGCTGCTTAAATGCCAACAAAACAGGGAATATCTTCTGTAGCAACAGCAGCCAAAGTGTTCCTGACCCAGCAAGCACATGGCAAAGCTGGTGGAGGGTGCAGGGCAGCATACCAGTTTCTGGTCTTTGAAGCAAGCTGGGGGGCTGTGATACAGAGCCCCTGTTACAAAAGGACTATGGATGTGCTGGAAGGTGTCCAGAGAAGGGCCATGAGGATGAGCAGAGGGCTGGAGCTGCTCTGCTGTGAGGAGAAACCGAGAGAGCTGGGGCTGTGCAGTCTGGAGAGGAGAAGGCTCCCAGGTGGCCTTTCAGTGTCTGAAGGGGGATACAAGAAAGCTGGGGAAGGACTTTTTAGGCTGTCAAGTAGTGATAGGACAGCATAGTGAATGGAACACAGCTAGAAATGGGGAGATTCAGACTGGATGTTAGGAAGAAGTTGTTCAGCATGAGGGTGTTGAGACCCTGGAAGGGGTTGCCCAGGGAGGTGGTGGAAGCCTCATCCCTGGAGGTGTTTAAGGCCAGGCTGGATGAGGCTGTGGCCAGCCTGATCTAGTGTGAGGTGTCCCTGGGCATGGCAGGGGGGTTGGAACTGGCTGCTCCTTGTGGTCCCTTCCAACCCTGACTGATTCTATGATTCTACATTGGTCTCCAAGTGGAGACTCACCCTGAACCCCTTCCCAGCTGCCCTCTAGGATCCCTGCAGAGGCTGATAAACAACTACCCAGTGTCTGCCCTTCCTTCTCTCCTCCCAGTCTGCTCCCAGCCACACACTCCTAAGCACAGACATGAGAGGACACGGCAAGCTAAGAAACAAATGCAAAACAAAAAAAAGGATTTAATTACAAATAGAGGATTTAGTTGGAAGGGACCCATAAGATATTCCAATGAGACAGGCCTACAAAACAAACAAATCTAACATTATCTCCCCATGGAAGAATAAAGACTTGCAAAGTTTCACCAGGGGCTGGTGAAAACTGAAGGAAAAATAAGATCCTGAAAAGCAGTATTTTTCTTCCCAATATATTTTTATGAGGAGGAAAAGAAAATAACAGCAACAAACAAATAAGCAAGATGACCCAGTGAGCATTGAGCATTTGGCACTGCACCACGAATTTCTGAGCCATGGATTTCCCTAAAGGGTTTCTCAGTGCATCTTAGCAGTTCAGAGGAAGTGACCCTCTGGCACAAACACCCAGCTGCATGGGCTTTGAAGTCAGAGAGCCTTCTTAAAAATGGCTCTATGACACTTACTCTGAAGCCCTGCCTCTGAACACCAGCTTTTGACCTTTCATCCCTAGAAAGACTTCTGACTCCCAATCCTGTCTTATGGCAGACTGTTTTCTGTGCCTTCACAGCAACATTCCAATTTCCAAGGCTTCAAAAGGGGAGAGGGAAGCACTAATCCATCAGCCTTTTACCACTTTCATAGTGTTACACATTGTTTGTGATTGACATCCAGTTGTCTTGAAAATAAAAATAGGCTGTGTGGGTCAGACACTAAAAATCTGATGGGGATCTCCATCACCAGAGGGCTATGGATGTGCTGAAATGTGGCCAGAGAAAGGGCCACGAGGATGAGCAGAGGGCTGGGGCTGCTCTGAGGAGAGACTGAGGCAGTTGGGGCTGCTCAGTCTGGAGAGGAGAAGGCTCCCAGGTGATCTCATTGTGGCCTTGCAGTATCTTAAGGGGGCTACAAGAAAGCTGGGGAGGGACTTTTTAGGCTGTCAGGTACTGATAGGAGTGGGAGGAATGGAATAAAGCTAGAAATGGGGAGATTCAGACTGGATGTGAGGAGAAAGTTCTTCAGCATGAGAGTGGTGAGAGCCTGGAAGGGGCTGCCAAAGGAGGTAGTGGAAGCCTCATCCCTGGAGGTCTTTAAGGCCAGGTTGGATGAAGCTGTGGCCAGCCTGATCTAGTGTGAGGTGTCGCAGGGGGGTTGGAACTGGCTGCTCCTTGTGGTGCCTTCCAACCGTGACTGATTCTGTTATTCTAAATCATTGTAGAATTGTGTTTTCCTTTGGGTTTTCAAGAGCTTTTTGGTCCCCAAAACCCCTAAAACTGTTTGCAAGTCTCCAATGACACCTTAAAGAGAAACTGCCTTTACAAGATGTTGGCCTTAGCCTTGCCTCTTTCTTTACTTTGGGACCAGCAAAGTTTAAGCATTTAAATGTTTTTACATAAAAGCAAAATGAGGAATTTGGTCTTGTAAGTGCATTAACATTCAGCTGCTACTCAAGTGACCCAAAGCATTCATCACTATCCAAGGTAGGGACTCTAACAAGAGTAGACTCCATGAAAGGACTGTTGCAAGAAGCACAGAAGAAAACCCAAAAGTTTCCATAACCTTAATTGTATTTGAACCTCTGCTAAGCACTAGGGAGAAGAAAAACTGAGAGCCTCCCTTCCAAGAAGTGACTAAGATAGGCGAGAATTCAATAGGTAGACTGGTAGGTGGTGTAAGGTAAGATTTAAGAGGCTTCCCTTCTTCTGCCAAACTGTCACCACTAATTGAAGACTCATTTGCAGCAGAGGTTATCTCACCTTAGGTTAGGTAGGATCAGATATGATTCACAGCCTGTTCTTAGTGCACTGTGCTTTAGGCTTTATGGCAGGGGTTGCTCAAAAGCAGAGAAAATTCACTTGTGGCATTGGTAGGTAACTGCAGCTATGGGTGAGTGGTGAACTTAAGTGCCAGTGCCCACTTCTAACACGAGTTTGGATCTTCACATGCTTTCATGGAACTGGAAGCCTCATAATGGAGTATTTATGTGTTTGTTGGGTTTTTTTCCTCCTTCATTCTCAGAGAGCAGAGAGATGTCATCATCCACACTGCTCTGCACCATCACAAGGTAAGACCCAAACCCAAATTCCCCACCCCAGACACAGGACCTTGCTATTGCCTCCCAGCCACTGCACTACCACCCACTCCCCAAATCTCCTTCCAAAGGAATGGGACATTGGCTGATTGCTGTTACAAGGAAACCCAGGAAATCCCCTGTTGGCCTTCTCAATGAGACACACTGTGCCCAAAACTCCTGCCCAAGTGCACACTTGTGTGGCAATGACCTGCTCTGTCTCCCAACCAGACCATCAATGAATTTCTATCCAAAGTTGAGAGCTGCAAGTTCCCAGCAGCAAATCTCTGTTATCAGAGGATCCTGCACAGTCTTTTCTTCTCAGAAATTCCTATTGCCTCCTACCACCCAGTTTAAAGAGGAAAAACTTCGAAAGCTCAAGGAAACAGCAGATGAAAGTGAAGGGCCCAATAAAAGAGAAATCATTTGGGGCTCACAGTATCTGTGCTTGCTTTGAGAAGAGCACAGAAGCAACTGGAAGAGTCAGCTAGAAAGTTATCTGCAGAGATAGTTTTATTTGCTGTCAGCACAGCACTTCCACATGGCGATAAGCTCCTGCCATGGAGACAGGAAGTTCTTCCCTTTCTCAGAGCCACTCGGACTGCAGAAATCAATATGAGCGTCCCTTGGGTATTTCCCTTCTAGAGGCTGCTCTTTGGGGTTCAGCACAAGAGCCACACTGCCCAGGCCCTGCTGCCTCAGGGCTCTCTGCTGCTGGAGGTCCATTTTCACCCAGCTCATTCTTCAAGCCTCAAATGCTTTTCAAACCCCAGGTCTCATTTCACAGGTGGTGCTGCTCAGCTGCCTGCACACAGTGACCAACACAGACTCACAGGGTGTCAGGGGTTGGAAGGGACCCAAAGAGATCATCCAGTCCAACCCCTCTGCCAGAGCAGGACCAGACAATCTAGCTCAGGGCACACAGGAACACATCCAGATAGGCCTTGGAAGGCTCCAGAGAAGGAGACTCCACAACCTCTCTGGGCAGCCTGTGTCAGTGCTCTGGGACCCTTACAGAGTAAATAAATTCCCCTTGTGTTGAGCTGGAACCTCCTGTGCTGCAGCTTCCATTCATTGCTCCTTGTCTTATCACAGCTCCTTGTCCTGTCCCCCAGCCCTCAGAGATTTATAAACATTTATTAGATCCCCTCTCAATCTTCTCTTCAACAGACTAAGCAGCCCTTAGTCTGCCCCCCTTCTCAGGCAGTGCTCAGTCCCCTCATCATCCTCAGAACTCTCCACTGGACCCTCTCCAGCAGATCCCTATCCCTCTTCAACTGGGGAGCCCAAAACTGAACACCATACTCAAGATGAGGTCTCAGAATCTCTCTAGGAAGCCTGCTCCAGTGCTCTGTGACCCTTACAGTAAAGAAGTTCCCATCCTACTTGTAATAACCTGCACTCAGGGATTGTGCCTGTGTCTTTTAGCAGTACTGATGGTTTGCCCCATCAGGAGCTGCTCGCAAAGATTAACCCTTTTGCCCAGTGACACCTTCCCTTTTCCCTCTGACACAGGTTTTGGTTGCTTTTTGTTATGTAACATTACCTTCAGTGTTTAAACAGTGGGACTGTACAGGTTTAAACCTCGCTGCAAAGCAAAACCATTCCAGATTTCTCCCACAGCCACCACGTTAAAGCTTTTAAGTGAGACAAGACACACCATGGTGGGGCACAAGGATATTGGAAAGGCAGGAAAGATGAAAACACAAGAGCTCAGGAGTTCATGGCAGAGACTTAAATATGGGATTTATTAATGTGCTTGTATTGCAGAGGCACTGCCTCAGCATCACTTTCAAAGAAGGTAGATTCTAGTTCTTTGAAAGGGTATATTAAGAGCAGTATTAAAACTTGATTTTAAAAACAAGCTATTTTTACTTTTGAGAGTTCAAACCACAGCTGAAGGAGCTGCTAAGCTTTATTTACCTCACTAGGCAACACTACAGTGGCTCAAAGCAGAAAGAAATCCCCCCTGCAGTACCTGTGAGCTGCAGGGCTATGGATTTACTGCTTCAGAGAGCTAATTCCTACAGCTGCTCCCCAGTGGTCCAGCTTCTCATTTCTACTACACTAAAAACACCTGGTTGAGAGAGGACATCCCTGAGAGACCTGCTTGTAGATGTCAGTCTGGATTTACTCTGCTCAGCCTGAGAGGAAAGAGCTCAGCATTTCACTGGAAGAGGAGAAACAAACTCCTGAAGCTCAGATTTTGCTCTGACCAAAACCCAAACTAAAACTTTTTTGGTTTAATCTGCAAGAGGGGAAAACAACTTCCATTTTTCCTTTTGGGCTGTGTCTACAAACCCTTGTGTCTGGTCAGGAATTGATGCCAAGACTGACATGAAAGGCCTTACTAGAATAGCTACTGAACTCCTTAGGGAGTGCACCCAACAACATGCTGGGAGCACGCAGCGTACACCAAGCCCTTTTCCCCCCTCCTCCTTTCCAAGGCACCACTACACATGTAGACAATGGCTCCCATGCTTTGAGCAGCCAACTTTTTTACACTACCATCCTCAATAGTGGAGAAAATACTGCAAGGAAACAGCAAGCTCATGAAAATGAAGGAAAATTCCCAGCCCGGAGTCGTTGCTGGGCTGTTGCATCCCATCGCTCCCCCAGCACCACCTCTTCTTGTGGGATAAATGCCTCTCTGTTTGTATTAGGCAAGATTAACTTATTTAGATTTGGCTGTGCAGCTGTCATAAATCAAAAGGAAAGAAAAATATCTTAAGCATAATCTCTGTTTATCTAACTGTTTCTGCCCATGGCTCTAATTTCTTCCTAGCTCCACTCCGGAGCCCTCGCAGAGTTTCCCATCGGCTGCGGCCAGCCTGTCTGCCAGCCGTGGCACCATCCGACTGCACTGCCCACAGAGGGAACACTGCAGCCCACTAGTGACTTTATTGAAGGGGTCTGAGTGAGGAGAGCTGTCATCAGCCCCCTCGGTCATCTGAAGAGTCGCTGTGGCTGCCTTTCATTGCACGTTGGCACATCAGGGCTCGGGTGAGTCGGCCCCGGCGCGCCAGCCGGTAACACACAATGGTTCTTGTATGCACTCAGGGCATCCTATCAAACACCCTAACCTAATCCTCAGGAAAGCTTTGGCTGATGAAGTATCCTGGCGTCTGCAAGCTCTCTGTGGGCTGTTCAGCTGTTTTGTTCTGGGTAGCTGTACTGCCCATCGCACACCGGCAGTGCCAGCGCTGCCTCTGCACGGCGGTGCGGGCAGACACAGCACTCATTGTGCACAGGGGCTTGCACCGAGCCTTGGAGCTCAGGGCATGTTGTGTGGAGGCCTCCCAATGTGGAAACACGAAGCAGAGGTGCTGCCTTGTCTTTTGCTAGCAAGCCACAGTGATCTTTATCAGGGAAAAGAAATCAGTGTAGGCTTCATGTTTTATCTGAATGTTGCAAGTCTTGAGGTGAGACTCTGCCAACACTTTGGTGCCAAACCCAAATCTAGAAGCAGTAAGGTGAGACTCTCCTGACACTGTGGTGCCAGCAAGGTGCCAGACCCAAATCTAGAAGCAGTAAGGTGAGACTCTGCCAACACTGTGGTGCCAGCAAGGTGCCAGACCCAAATCTAGAAGCAGTAAGGTGAGACTCTGCCAACACCATGGTGCCAGCAAGGTGCCAAACCCAAATCTAGAAGCAGTAAGGTGAGACTCTCCTGACACTGTGGTGCCAGCAAGGTGCCAGACCCAAATCTAGAAGCAGTAAGGTGAGACTCTCCTGACACTGTGGTGCCAGCAAGGTGCCAGACCCAAATCTAGAAGCAGTAAGGTGAGACTCTGCCAACACTGTGGTGCTAGCAAGGTGCCAGACCCAAACCTAAGCTCACTAACAAATCTTTTGCTGAAGTGCCCCATAAAAGATGCCTGTAAACCCCATAGACACCTGCTAAGTCCCACAGTGGATTGCAGGGGTACATCTGGGTTACTTAAACACCCAAGATAACCTCAACATTCCCTGGAGCAGGGTTTCTGGACCCCAAATTCACTGCAAGCATTGCAGATTGTTGCAATGTTTAGCATGGACAAGATTACAATCTGACCTCAAGTGGCCTGGGCACAATCCAAAGTTGCTTCAGAGGGAAAGAGGCTCCAATAAATACTTGCTGGTTGCCTTAGCCCAATGATTTACAGAGCACTCTGACTCTTTAGTGCTACAACATTTTGTTGGTAGATAAAAATTCTAACCAAGCTGCCCAGTCCATCACAGACCTGTTCAGCATCTCTTGAGCTGTAAAACTGTCATCCAGAACTGGGTGGGAAAGATGACATTTACTTCACTTTACTTTCTGGCTTTTTTAAAACACAGAATTTACTCCAGCTGATTTCAGGTGCCACATGGGCCCACAGCTGGGATGTTTCCCTGCTTGCCTTTGTCATAGTGTGGCCTGCACTTCAGGCTTAACCCAAGCAACCTAGAGCTGGTATTGTTGGGCTTCTGAGCCTGGGGGGGAAATGCTAACAAACCACACCATTTCCAACTTGCTGGAGTCTGATGATTTAACTTTGCCACTCATCTAGAGCCAGAAGGGCTGAGGATGAAGCACTTTCTACACAAAGATGTTTTGCCCAAAGGCTCTTCCTGTGCTTTTGGGAAGGTTGTGTACTGGAGTTAGAGTACAGCCATGAGCAACCACTGTGCATTTCAGTAATTATCCTGAGGCTGTGAAATAATTGCCACGTTTTATAGATAGGAGGCAGTGTGACAACAGTTCATAACCTTCATCTACACTGTGCTTGGGGTGGAAGCCAAACCCAAGTGCTCTCAGCTCCTCTAGTCCACAGCCCCCCTCCTTTCACTGCCACAGGACACAGTTCTGACAGTATTCATGCTTATATTTATCACTGACTAACAACAGGACAAGAACAGCAAAAGGTAAACTCCCAGGTTATTCCTGTGCATGAAGCTGCAAGAGCAGGAGAGATGTGGGAAGCTTATGAAAACCCAGATCAGAGCAGGACTCATCACTTGAAGGAAGGGAAAGAGCTCACCATGTCCTTTTCCATCCCAAGCCACACAGATCACTTAAGGAAGATGACAGCCACCCTGCAAGCCTGTTCCCTAAAGTAATAGGTGTGTAATTGTCAGTTAACTGGGCTTTGAAACCTTTGGTTTCCAGCAAAGGCGCCTGGCTTTGCACACTAAGTATGCACAATAAGAACCAGACCCATCCTGGGTGGTATGGAGACAGTAAGCTCATCAGGAACCGCACACTCTGCCATATGAGACATGGTTTTATTTGGTGCCAGAGAGGAAAAGGGGGTGGGAGGAAGGGAGATATGCAGTGCTTTTTCTCCCTCCTCACTCTGCCCAGGCATGAGGAATTTTTGTAAGCTCACAGTGGAGCCTGTCTCCACCCAAAGAGCACTGGTACAGCTCCTAGACATATGTTCAATGTCTCAGCAAAACACCACCAGAAACCACTTACGGCAGCTGCAACAGCCTGGTCTCCTGCAATTTCTATTAGGAATGTTAGTGAAGGGGTTAAAACCCATCCAGAGGGATCCTAAAAGATGCTCCACAGCACGTATGGAAAAAACTAAATGTATAAAACCACCTACAAAGCCAATATTACAAAAGTCATGTTCACACTGAAGGATTAAACCAAGGCAATTTCGTTCCTGGCATACACTTACAGCACCATTTCATGGTGGGTCGACCGACACTGAAGTCAGTAACACATCACAAAGAGGATGTTTGTGTTCAGCTTTTACTCACATGTATTTTCTGCTTTGAATCTCTCCTTATAAATCTCAAACTAGATTTTATACAGGGGGGTTAGCAGTGCTTAAAAGGAAGTAAGAAGGTAGCTGATGCTTGAAGTGATACACTGAATAAGGACATCGGGGGTGTGTTTTTATCACCAACAGGATGTGAGTTAACTTGGGTGTTGCTGGGTAAGGTCAGTGCTGTTGTTCCTTTTAAAGAGAGGAAGAAATCAGAAAAGCAGTAACTCCATGGGAAATACATGAATAAAGAGATCTACAGATTAGGCAAAAGGTTGTGGTGCAACAAGGCTGCAAAGGAGGAGGAAAAGTTTCCTCGCGTCTGCTACGCTCCCACCAGAAGACAGGGTGGCAATGGATCACTCTTTAGTTCTTCTGTAACCATCAAAATACCTTCATACAGCAAAACAATGAGAAGGGAGAGAGCTAAAGGATTCCTGAAGAGGGACTTGTAGTCAGCTGAGCAAGCAGAAGTAGCATAAACACAAAAAGGACAGCCCTGCTCCTGACACCCAGGAAACAGGGAAGATGAAGTTTATGCTGGCAGCCAGGAGGAAGAGCCCATCAGGAAGGTGTATGAGCTCCCACCAAAAGCTCCCATGGGGAGAAGCTGAAAAGCAGTCCTTACTACTTTTAGAATCACCTCAATGGCTTTGTGGGAGGACACAGAAGCAGCCAGAATTAGGGGGATTGAGGAGATTCATCTTGTTTCAGCTTTACTATACCCTACCTAGCAGGTTTGCTAACAGCATGGCAACTCTCTGAACCTTTTCAAGCTGGGTAAGATTTCCCTCAGCAGGAAACATGGGCAGCACTGGCAGCTTGTCCTGCTGCCTCCTGTGCAGCCCAGCACCACACAGAGTGCTGGATGGAGCCTGCCCTGACACGGGGACTGAGAGAGGAGCGGCAGGGAAGGAATTACAGCACAGCAACAGACACTACACATTCTACCTCCAGGTGATTGGTAGGTGGCCAGCACCTGTTGGCAGCCACTGTATTTTTTTACTATGCAACAGGGATGTAAGCACATGTTAATAAGCACTTGGCCCCCAGCCCACTACCAGGGAGGAGCTGTTGATCAGTGCAGCCAAATCTCCCAGGGGTGATGCAAGCTGTAGGAGAGGCAGGCCCTGGGAAAAAGGCACTTTTATGAAAAGCCAAACCCCACCACCAGCCAAACCCCTGCAGAGGAAAACAACAAACAAACAAAAAACCAAACCAAAAAAACCCACAAACAAACCCTATGCTGAGCACCCCAAAAGCTGCAGTTTGCTGAGACCAAGACACACCAGCTAATGAAGACCCTTCCTGCAGTCTTTCACTGGCAAATTTGTGCAGCTGTATAAAACATGCTGGTCTTGAGTCAGGATGAGGGTTGGTGGGGAATGTTGCCTGGGAGTGGGCACTGTCAAGATCAAGTCTGCAGCTCAAGCTGGAGCACACACCCATCACCATGGCACACACCAAACCATCCCCATCTCACCCAAGCCCGGAACCTTTTCCATGGCAGCGCCGTAAGACTGAAGAACACATCCTGACTTGAGCACTAACTGCACACAATGACACACACATGTCATGAACTGAACATCAGAAATAACCACCAAAACACAGCAGCATCGAGGAGGCACCAGGGATGGCATTTACACCACATCTGACCTGTGCTAAGTTCTTCTCTTGGAGCCTGTCCTGCCAGCCACTCCAGCACAAAGAGGTGATGGGACAGCAGGAACACCACAGGAAGATCTGCCACCCCAGTCCTGAGGTGTTTGTGAGTGCTGATGAGAGTGGTTTGGCCATAATTCATCTCCACCACAAACACCACAAGCAAGAAGAGCCAAGAGAGGAAAACTCTTAATAAAAGATCAAGACCTCAGTGTCACATTAGTGTAGGTGTGACTGCAAAAGGGCTTTGCAGACATTGAAGGAGAAGACACATCAATGGACTCCCATCACTCATCTTTGTCGTGACCTCCCCTCAGCAAACCTCCCCCAGCCAAAATCCATCTTAACTGCAAACAAATGAAAAACAAACTTGAATTCTCAAATGACTAATTTTAGGTTTGGATTTGTTCCTCTTTCTTCCCTCCCCC